>OU898276.1:106769168-106984168 GCA_918026665.1 Diabrotica balteata
GTAAACAGAACAAAAAAAAGATTAAAGACTTTGTTTTGGGTCACTTATTAGAGAGTGAGGGTTTAATTCGGAATATTGATAATAAATTTAATACTGTTTACAGGAAAATATTTATTTTTTTTTATTGAGTTTACTGCGTCGACAACTAATGGTCATTGGCATGGTACAGTGAATTTTTACAGTCAGGTGTGTAGTGTGTGTGTGTGTGTGTGTGTGTGTGTTTTGTGTGTGTGTGTGTATGTGTGTGTGTGTGTGTAGAGTAATTGTCTTGATACTTAGCAAAGTCGACGTCATTGTCTTTGCTAAGAGACGCTTATTGTATCCGAACGTCTGCGGTCCCTCCGGTTAGCACCGATCGCACAAGAATAGAAATTATTTTCATTTATTAATTTTCAATAAACGAAAATTTCCACCCAGGTGGGATTCGAACTCACGAACTTTAGGTTCAAAGGTAGGCGGTCTTACCACTGAGCCACAGAGGGGGTTTACAGGAAAATATTAAAACTCCTTTACGTATTGAATTAAAACAATGCATATAAAACTTTAAAAATGGTACAATTGAGTATGTTGCAAAACGAACTGTTATTGTAGCTTTCGAAGTTAATACGCTGCCTCAGTATGTTATCATAAATCGGGTTTTTGGTTTAGTTGAACAATATGTAAGTACAATATTTAAGATACGGACATTCCAAAAGAGTGTAGAAGTATTTAAAATCCATGTATTCGTTTTTAAGCTAAAAAAAATAAATATTACTTATGCGAAAATTCAGACTTTAGTTGCATTCATTAAGTGATAAACATATTTCAGTTTCAAAAAGTTGTCGTTTTTACCAATAACAACAAAAAATTAAAAATATTAAAATCAAAAATAAAATTTCTGTTATAGAGACCAACGAAATTAATGAAAACTAATAGTCAGAGGCTCTAGGACAAAATATGGTACCAATTTTATCAAACTACGATTAAAATTTTCCTAATGTTACACAGAAGAGAATGTTGTTAACATCTGCACAATCTGCTTCTAATGCAGCTACTAATTTTGATCCAACTTTTTACCAAAACTCGAACAATTACTCAGCTTCAAACAAAAAAAAGAAAAACCAATTTTTCTCCTGGTGACCAACTGTGTTTAGTCACCTGCCATGATTAACTTTAAATTTAGACCATCTCATTATTTAACTGATAGTCTGCCCCATTTCGCCTGTCTTAGTGTAGAAAGGGAGAACCAAGATATTGCTCGAACTATTGCTAACTTTGTTATTAGTTTTTGGACGATTTAGAATCTTTAGATAATGAAATAACCAGGATCATAAAGGTGTTCTCTTGTTAAAGATACCATTACAATATCTAACAATCCAATTGTATATAAACAGAGCATTTTATGTAATGTGCAGGCAATTGATGTACCTTGCTGCAAAAAAACTCGGTCTACTGTTTTATCGATATCATATAGATAATGAGACTCTGAAGCCCCAAAAATTTTTAATGCCTCTAATGTCTACAATAACAGACATAGTACCCCCATATAAATGTAAAGATTGTTTCAAAAACGTACACAAATGTAAAAAGATTTTTTTCTTTTAAGTAATATTTTCTGGCATCTTAGTTTTCATGTTTTTTCATTTAGTAAAAAATACAAAAAAAATTAAATTAAAAATATATAAAATAGAAGGGATTTTCTTTATGATGATTAAATAATAATATTTATATGAGCAAATTGTATAAGGATATCCCAAAATAAACAGGAGCACGTAAAGGATGCATGTATAAATGCAGAAGTGTTAAGAAGGCTACAACAGGATTGCGAGGTCATAAAGCACATTAAAATAAGAAAGCTGGAATATTTAAGCCACATTACCAGAGGTGCGAAATATGAAATATTAAGGCTCATAATGAAAGGTAAAATCAAGGGTAAAAGATACATAGAAAGATGAAGAATTTTCTGGCTGAGAAACCTAAGAGAGTGGTATATTTGCAGCTCAGTAGATCTTTTTAGAACAGTCGCCAATAACGTACGGATAACTGTGATGATAGCCAACCTCCGATAGGAGAAGAAACCACAAGAAGAAGAAGAATATAAAGGAGCAACTACTGTCAAAATCAATAAGCAGTAAAAAACAATAGAAAGGGGTGACATCCCTTTAACGCCATTACTCTTGAGAAGAGAAGAGAAGAATCAAGCTATATGTTAACTATTGAACATATTACCGGAAACGCTTGGTTTCATATTTACAAAACAGCAACAGACCATATATGTAAGAGTAACACTCTCTTAGAAGAAATTGCAAGGTTCTTTGAATTAAAAGAGAAGGCCAAAAAGTAGCCTCTCATATTGAATGAAAATGAGAGATAATAATGTATTAAAGTAACTCTATGAACATTTTCCCAAACTTAAAATGTTCCTTTTAAATTTAAATTTATATATTTATTACAAAAATTTGCTTAAAATCCTTATAAACAAAGTATTTTTTTTAAATACAAGTTTGAACAGGTATAACTTTAAAACAAATTAAAGATAAAGTAATTTAACAAAAATTGTTTGAAAGTCTGTAAATTAAGTTTTAAAATACGACTTTGTAAAGCCATTTCGCATGCGTAGAAGTTAAGTAGATGCGAGTTACGATCAAAAAAGCTTCGACAAATACTTATTTTTGCACCAATTTTAAAAAATCTCGAGATCTAGATATTGGAATAGTTTAGTCGACTCCACTTTCTTTGTAATTTTTTAAGGAACAAATTTTATTTGAATTTATTATTTTATTTTTAGTTTACGAGCTTGAGCTTTATTAACAATTTAATTTTTTATAACAACAGTTTGACCACTGTGTTCGAAATTAACCCTTGAAATTCGTAATCAGCTGCAAAATATACGTTAAGAAAACTTAGATGAACCCATCAGGATTGAAAAGGCCACGTTTACCTTTGCTGGCCCCAAGACTCAGCCTTTTTATAATTAATAGTAAATATATAATAATTCATCTATTAATATTCATTGTTGAAAATTATATCTATCAAGTATTTATTGACCCATTTTTAGTTTATTTCTAAAAACGTCCCTGTATATTTAAGCAAACATCTTGTAATTCAACATTGTAATACATCCAGAAAAGGTCCCCTGTCTTTATACACGTACACCCCGGAGGGACAACTTTCATTTTTCTGAGACCCCGAGAACTTCATAAATATTCTCTTTGTTACTCATTTTCTTTCCAAATATCTTCCTTTTTACTTATTTTCTGTTAATATTTAGTATAAAGCAGTGTCGTACATAAAACACGACTTTGTAGACTAAAATTCCTATCAAATTTTATATTATATTCTTTTTTTTTGAGGACTAGGTGGAAAGGCAGTTGGATTTTTGATGAGAGTTTCTTTAAATTATTAAGGTTATTTGTTAGTGTCGTCTTCTTTGAAACCATTTCTTAGAAATAAAACAAAATTTTAAAAGTAAATTTTTTATTGTTGACGTGTAAACAGAAAAAATATTTTTATATTATTAAAAGTTTTATTAAAATGCTATTCAAAAATCTATTTGTAAGTTACACACTATATAAAATACACTACATTGTAACCATTTCAACAATGTAAACAACCAGTTTTTAAAATCTATTGTGTCTAATTAAACCTAATAATTGTATTTGTAATATGCACGAGAATTCAAAACCGACTTGTAATAGTGATCACTCCCTGAGTAGAGTATAGACGTTTGACCGAAGAAAAAAATCTTTAAAGACTACCACAAATGACGAAGGAGATGAGCTATAAACAAACGCATACAAACTTAGGGTGTTCTAATAGAGGTAGAAAGTGTTAGGTGGTTAGATGACTAGATGAGAAGCTACAGGAAAAACATCCTTTTGCCTAGCATGAAAGCCCACTACCGGTTTATTAAAGAAAGTATACAGTTAGTTGTAAGGAAAACCCTAAGACACAAAAGAAAAATTAAAAGAATATTAAACTCTATTTATGGGGAAAATAGAGTTATAGATCGAAGATATAGAAAGAGACAGAAGATATAAGGAAGATGTGAAAAATATTTAAGTTAAAAAAATTACAATTACAATACAATTTAAGGAAGCACAGTTGAAATATTCAAAATAGAAACAAAATAATAATGCTATACAGATGGATTAGGATCCAAAGAATCATGAATAAATGGTAAATATATATCTTAATAAATATTATCTTAATGGTTTCACATTATCTAATATAATGTTATGTTTAAGAATTTGGATAAAAATATTGGGGATAGTTAAAATATATTAAGATGTCTTTCGCATAATTATTCCATGCTACACTCTATGATTGTCGTCAAGTAACGCACATGTTCTATAGTATTAATATTATCTTAGGATTTATAAACTAATTATTAGAAGTCAGCTGATACATTTTTATTCATTACAAAATGTATATTACAAAATCCATCTTTATTTGTAGAGACGCTAAGAATAAAGAAAATATTTCTCAAATAGATCAAGAGTAGATAAACGTTTTAATTGAGAAAATAAAAACTAAGTTACGATTTGAATTGAAGAAGGTCGATTAAAGGCTGCTTTTATGTATGTTGTTGAGAGATTTAAGTCGTGTCGCCAAGTGCTCGGTCAGAGTAACCAATGAGCACTCTTGGCGCGCATCGCCCCGCCTTTCTTTCCTTTACTAATTTCCCATTGTTCTTTTGGTTTTGAATCTTGTAAAATATTGTATATAAATATTAGTTGATTTCCAAACCAAAAGATACCGGCTTCGGCCACCAAAAAAATTAATAAAATTACTAACAAAAAACCGGCTTCCGCCACCAAAAAAATTAACTAAGACCCCAAAACCCGGGCACGTAGGGCCCAACCCCTTGAGCACCAAGTCTTTGAACGGAGCCGGGACTCAGAGCGGAGACTTGAGGCCCATTTTAGTTCGCGGATAAGCCACCTTAATATAACAGGAATAAAGCGAAGATGCGCTGTCCTGAGTTTTTGCATTCGCTTAGGAAACCATGTTGGGGTTCTATTACCCAGGACCTCCACATGAATAGCATTAGGCTGATTATTGTGCCTATATAGCGCATCAGAGTGCTATAGGGGGGAAAGGGATGGTCTAGAGCATTGGAGCACGGTGGGGTGACTCCTGTTTATACACGAGTTAACACACCTTGCTCCAATGAATTGTTACACCCGATCGTAATACTTAGGAGTGAACATTTCTCATAGGCTGGGTTCAATTAAATTGCTTACCAAAAGATACGGAGATGAAGATAAGACAACAGGGGAAAATAAGTAGCTCATACTTACTTCAAGTGGATAACGAACAGGACCTAAAAGAAGTCAAAACATTAGAGTTAGATGGGAAGCCTATTCCAAACCAAATAGAGCAACGCAGTGCTTCAACAGCCAAGAATTCGGCCACTCCGTCAGAAATTGTTACAAGACGTCCAGATGTATGAAGTGCGCTCTCAACCACCCAACAAGGAACTGCCCTCTACCTAAATGAAAGTTCAACAAGGTGAAATGCTGCAACTGCCAGGAAGAACATACGTCGAACTACCCAATGTGTAAGAAAGACATTGAGTATTTAGACCAGCCAGCCCAGAGAAGAGCTAGGAACCAGCGACAACCCAAAGTAATACCACTACCTCATCCATCGGCCTCAGTCAATAAGATTAAACCAGCAACAACCCACAAACTATACAGAGAGAATTAAAAACACATGGGCCGAAATCAACAAGATCGTCAATTTCGAAAAAATGTTATCATCTCAAGATACTGCAATTCAACATAGCATCTCTACGGTAACGAATCAACGAACTATGGGAGACGATGATAAGACATACTCCAGATATCATATGCCTATCAGAAACACTCTACTTGACGACCACACAGCTGCCAAGGATTACAAACTACGATGAATATGGAAGGAGAGACGTATCCAACAAAAAAGGAGTGGCTATCTATGTTAAAAATAACATAGAATGAAATCAGATTGTATTAGAAACTAATCAATTTGAAAATGTAGATATTAAAATTGGTACTACTAACATTTTTTCTATTTACAGAAAGAAGGGAGATGATCCAGCTCTTGAAGAATTAGATGTCATGCTTAACTCAGCACCAACCATAGTCTTAGCCGGTCATTTCAACGCTCTACATACATCATGGGGATGTAACTCGGACACAAGACCGATACTAAGATATGGTGAAGACAGAAACAAGATGTTATTCGCACCAGACGAACCAACAAGAATCAACCCCAGAAGAGAACAAAACAACTCAACGTTGGACTTTTTCATCACAAAAGAAGTTATTATGGAAGATGTCAGGGCCAACTTCGAATGCAGTTCGGATCACAAACCAGTTACAGGAAGGATGGCATCTAGAGTAGATCTTCCCACTATAGAACCAGTCGAAAGATGGCGTTGGAAGAATGTAAATTGGCCTAACTACAGAAGACAACTTAACCAAATCGAGATGAAGAGGGAATTCCAATGAACAGAAGAAGTGAAAAGAAAAATCGAAGAAATAACAAGAAGAATACAACAAGCCATGAAGGACAACATACCAAAACCAATGATGAACAACAAAGGACTAATCATCCCAACCGAACAGCAAGATATCATTAAGGACTGAAGTAAGGCCAGAAAAGCATTCTAAAGGACAAGAAGACAGGAATTCAAAGAATATGGAGATACACTATCTGAAGAGATAAGGTGAGACTGAGAAGTCTCACTGGAAACCAATGGCAAAACAACATCAGAAAAGCTAAAGAAAACCAAGGAAATGTATGGAAAATGCTGAAAGCAAATAGGAAAGGGAAACAAAAGATGCCACAAATCATATACAACGAGATTATACACTTCGAAACACAAGGAAAAGTGGATGCAATTGCAAGGAAAATGGCAGCTACACATAGGAAAAAGCAGGACATGTCGGACGCAAGAACCAGAGAAGAAGTCAACAACGAATAAACCAGGATCAAAAGAAGAAATGAATTCCTAATAGACGAAGAAGACTACTCCAGCCCTAACAAAGTTACCAAAATCATCAGGAAACTAAAAGGAAGCAGAGGACCAGGACCAGAAGGAATCGACAACATCACCCTCAAGGAACTACCAAAGAAGATAATAGTACAACTGTACTATATCTTCAAATATTGCCTAGAAAAAGGACATTTCCCATACAACTAGAAACACGCCACAATTATACCACTCCTAAAACCTAGGAAGGATGGAAGAAGACTGGAAAGTTACAGGCCTAGTTGTCTTCTCGAAACTATAGAAAAAATTCTGGAAAAAATCATCTACAAAAGACTGATGAAACATGCAGAAAGAAGAAGAATCGTCCAAGAAGAACAATTCGGATTCAGAAAAGGAAGGACTTGCGAACTTCAATTAGTAAGAATAATCAGCGATACGGAGATAAGGTTCAACAGGAAACAAAGGACAGGATTAGCCATACTGGACATAGAAAAAGCATACAACACGGGTTGGAAAAAGGCACTAATCTTCAAGATGGACAAAGCTGGGCTTCCTCCCAATTTAACCAATATTTGTGATATGTATTTATTTAATAGAACTTTTTAAGTTTCAGCTGACCAAAAGATGTCTACAATACAAGAAATCCACGAAAGGATGCCTCAGGGCAGCATTATATCTCCAATATTATACAATATATTTGTTTCAGATCTACCAACAGATCCAAAAACTTCAACAGCCCTGTACGCGGATAATACAGCAGTGTATGCAACCGGAAATGATGACAGAAGAATCCTCAGAAATACGGAAAACCACCTTGTAAAAATTACTGACAAATGGAAAATAAAAGTTAACGCGGAGAAAACGCAGTTCATCATTTTCACACAGGAACAAAACCCACCAGCGAATGAAATTATAGTAGGAGCAAACAGGATCCAGGCTGGAAATGCAGTCAAGTACCTAGGAGTTCACCTCGATAGAAAACTCAACTTCCGGTTGCATATACAAAAAACTAAGGTAAAAGCTAATGCTGCTAAAAAACTAATACTCCCATAAATTTTTAGGACCAGTCCACTAACGAAGGCCAAGAGGATCCAGTTATAACCGGCCTACGTTAGATCGGTGATATTGTTTGCAGTCCCAGTTTGGAGTTGGATAGCGGAGACCAACTGGAGGAGACTTGAAGCCACAGAAACATCGTGTTACCGGATCATAGACGAATCAACATGGGAAGACAGATGAAATCGTAGGCTTCCACGGCCAGAGTCAGAATTATAGTTTATTCGTCTTCCGGGTTTGGACCGTGTCATTTGTGAGTGACCCAAAAGTGGGTTCATCTCGACGTTTCGCTACAATTGTATGTAGCTTCTTCAGGAGAACAAAAAAAAAGAAAAAAGAAAGAAGAAAACAAAGAACAGGAAGATGGGTAGTTAGCAACGGTAACTCAGTTACTCAACGCAACCAGAGGCGAATACTAACTACCAAGATGGGCATTTGGTCACAGTAACTCAACTACTCAACGCAGCCAGAGGTGAAAACCAAATGCCAGGACAGGGATTCACGTCCAACAGCTCAGAACACTAACGCGTCAAGAGGCGGGGAGTGAATCCGACGATTACTCCGTTACCGCTCTATTTATAGTCGCGGTGCCTGTCGTGTCGGGACGTATCGGCACACTTCGTGGCGCGAACGTCAAGAAGCGCGCGCTGGCCAATCATGTGGCTGCATCGTAGTGGCGGGACCGGATGGCGGTTCTAGACTGAGATTCCAGATGGGAGACAAGTAGTATCCTTCCTCTCGATTGATATTATGGGGATTTTTCCGGATCTCTAGAGATTCGCGGATTTTCCTGGAATAAAAGAAGGGGCTTTTAGAAATAATATGGGTTTTTTCGAACAATATGGAATGACCGGTTTCTTGGCAGTGTTCTGCAACTGCAGAATGGGAGAAAAGACCTGATCGAATGCATCTTTGATGCTCTTGAATCCGAGTTTTGACGGAACGACCAGTTTCGCCAATATACACATGTCCACATGAACAAGGAATAGAATAGACACCACAGGAAGATAGGGGCGGTAATGGGTCCTTAGGAGAGGGTAGATATTGTGAGATTCTCTTGGGTGGTCGAAAAGTAGTCCTGATGCCTTCTTTGCGAAGAATTTTGCCAATCCTATCAGTGACATTTCGAATATACGGAAGAAAAGCCACAGGAGTATTACCCGAAGATTCTGAATTTGTCGTCCTAGGGTGTAAAGGGGGATGTAGATGTCGGTGTGTAATATTTTGAATTGTGGACTTGGAGTAACCGTTGGCGACAAGGGTTTTTTGCAGATGGCCAAGTTCTTCTCTAAGGTTGTCGGGTTCAGAAATCGAAATGGCCCGATGGATGAGAGAGTTGATCACAGAATTCTTTTGGGCAGGATGGTGGTGTGATGAAGCATGTAGGTAACGATTCGTGTGAGTCTTTTTTCTATAAACAGAGTGACCCAATCGGCCATTGGGCTTGGAGGTGACTAACACATCGAGAAAGGGAAGGGACCGATTATTTTCTACTTCCATTGTGAATTTTATACTCGGATGTTGTGAGTTAAGATGATCTAGGAAGGGAGAAAGGGTATGTTGACCATGGGGCCAGATGATAAATGTATCATCAACGTAGCGGAACCAGACTTTTGGTTTTAAGGGGTAAGATTCTAGGGCTATTCTATTCTAGCCCTAGAATCTTACCCCTTAAAACCAAAAGTCTGGTTCCGCTACGTTGATGATACATTTATCATCTGGCCCCATGGTCAACATACCCTTTCTCCCTTCCTAGATCATCTTAACTCACAACATCCGAGTATAAAATTCACAATGGAAGTAGAAAATAATCGGTCCCTTCCCTTTCTCGATGTGTTAGTCACCTCCAAGCCCAATGGCCGATTGGGTCACTCTGTTTATAGAAAAAAGACTCACACGAATCGTTACCTACATGCTTCATCACACCACCATCCTGCCCAAAAGAATTCTGTGATCAACTCTCTCATCCATCGGGCCATTTCGATTTCTGAACCCGACAACCTTAGAGAAGAACTTGGCCATCTGCAAAAAACCCTTGTCGCCAACGGTTACTCCAAGTCCACAATTCAAAATATTACACACCGACATCTACATCCCCCTTTACACCCTAGGACGACAAATTCAGAATCTTCGGGTAATACTCCTGTGGCTTTTCTTCCGTATATTCGAAATGTCACTGATAGGATTGGCAAAATTCTTCGCAAAGAAGGCATCAGGACTACTTTTCGACCACCAAGAGAATCTCACAATATCTACCCTCTCCTAAGGACCCATTACCGCCCCTATCTTCCTGTGGTGTCTATTCTATTCCTTGTTCATGTGGACATGTGTATATTGGCGAAACTGGTCGTTCCGTCAAAACTCGGATTCAAGAGCATCAAAGATGCATTCGATCAGGTCTTTTCTCCCATTCTGCAGTTGCAGAACACTGCCAAGAAACCGGTCATTCCATATTGTTCGAAAAAACCCATATTATTTCTAAAAGCCCCTTCTTTTATTCCAGGAAAATCCGCGAATCTCTAGAGATCCGGAAAAATCCCCATAATATCAATCGAGAGGAAGGATACTACTTGTCTCCCATCTGGAATCTCAGTCTAGAACCGCCATCCGGTCCCGCCACTACGATGCAGCCACATGATTGGCCAGCGCGCGCTTCTTGACGTTCGCGCCACGAAGTGTGCCGATACGTCCCGACACGACAGGCACCGCGACTATAAATAGAGCGGTAACGGAGTAATCGTCGGATTCACTCCCCGCCTCTCGACGCGTTAGTGTTCTGAGCTGTTGGACGTGAATCCCTGTCCTGGCATTTGGTTTTCACCTCTGGCTGCGTTGAGTAGTTGAGTTACTGTGACCAAATGCCCATCTTGGTAGTTAGTATTCGCCTCTGGTTGCGTTGAGTAACTGAGTTACCGTTGCTAACTACCCATCTTCCTGTTCTTTGTTTTCTTCTTTCTTTTTTTTTTGTTCTCCTGAAGAAGCTACATACAATTGTAGCGAAACGTCGAGATGAACCCACTTTTGGGTCACTCACAAATGACACGGTCCAAACCCGGAAGACGAATAAACTATAATGGGAAGACAGAATAACAAATGAAACCCTCAAAGAAAGGCTCCAGTATACACCACTGAGGGAGGTGGTCGAGAAAAGAACAAGGTACCTCTTCCACCAGACCACAAGAAGACTCTGAAAGACCAGGAACATCCTCGAGAAGAACAGGATCCAGAGGATGTATAGACATACCCACAGACTAATCGACCACCTGATCAGAATCTAGCCGGATGGTTGCCGAAGAACAGCTAACTGGGAAGTAGGAACGATGCCAAAATGAGTACCCACAGAAGAAGACGACAGGATGACACCAACCGAAGTCCAGGAATCTGAAAGGGAAAATAATCAGCAGCAGACGGTGCAAGAGCGGGACGTCGTCATGAAGAACATAAAATTGTTATTTTTGAAACGTTATTTTAAATATAACAATAAACGTTTTTATTTTTATTTTTTATTTTTTATTTTTATTTTATTATAACCAAAAGACAGTCTACCTCGGTCTCTCCTAGAGACCTAAACTCTAGGGAGACGACTACCTGGACTCTGCTTCACCTATCTTACACTCTGAGGCTTTGTCTTCGCCTTCTATAGAATAGTTTTATTATAATCATCCTTTAACATCTCATATTACCCCCCCCCCCCTGAAATGACATGGCGTCCTACAAATGGATTAAAAAAACCGACCCTACGATCCAGTTTCTGATCCACAGAAGGTAACACTCCATTGACTTCAACCCATGTTGAAGCTAACAGTTTGCAGTAGTCCTGATGCCTTTCGTGTATCAGGTGTCTCAACGAGCTAGCCTTCTTCGACGTTTGAAGCCCCGGAAGCTACGAAAATCCTTGGGTAGCCACAGTCCCTGCCTGCCTTACCAATATGTGGTCCGCGTCACCACGGAGGCCCGGGCTAACTCGCCTACGAGACCCCAGGATAAGCGGATGGGATCCTGATAGCAGAGGAGAAGACAAACCTGTTGGAAGGAATGGTTTACCGACCGTGGATGGAGCCTGCCGCAGAGGGAGATGCAGAAACATCAGGCCCCCTAGGTTCAAGATAAGTTCAAGATGTGAGTTACGAACTTTTTGAATTTATTTTTGGACTTTCTTTAAAATTACTGTATTCATTATCCTACATATTTTGCATTTTAAACTTGTAATATTTTTAAATTTTTCAATAAAATTTTCCACAGCCTCAGAGTCTCGAAAGGAGGGGGGATGTCGCCAAGTGCTCGGCCAGAGTGACCAATGTGCACTCTTGGCGCTCATCGCCCCGCCTTCTTTCGTTTTCCTTATTTCTCATTGGTCTATTGGTTTCGAATCGTGTAAAATGTTGTGTATAAATAGTTGATTTCCACACCAAAGAACAGTCTACCTCGGTCACTTCTAGAGCCCTAAACTTTAGGGAGCCGACTACCGGGGGTTGCTCCACCTACCTTACACTCTGAGGCTTTGTCTTCGCCTTCTGCATCATAGTTTTATTTTATTCATCCTTTAACGTCCAACTTGTAGAAGGGATAAGTGCCTAGGGTACTTTGCACATCAGATTCACGAAATATCCTACAGCCGAGCAAACGGGGGGAAACGGTTTCACTGTCATGTTACACCGTTCAGTGTAAATTACAAAAACAATTGTATTATAAGGTTAGTGTTTTCTTAGAACGATCGTTCATGGACTTAAATATTTCTACATGTTCTAAATTGTTTAATTTTACGCCTTTATTCTCGAGGTGAAAGATTTGAACCTTGTTTCTGGATTGAAGACATAACCTTACTCAGTTATATGGGAAGAAAAATGTGACTTACCATATGGTGAAGAAAGTCTGGTATATTTAATATGTTCTTGGATATGCAGAGTTCTACCAACAGATTGGCTATTACAGGTATTGCAACTCAACATGCACACACCAGTAGGATACATCATGTCATTCTTATCTTTGTAGTTCATAAACAACCGACTGAGATTAATTTTTGTTCTGAAAGATATATTATTATAATCTTTGAAAACTCTAGTTAATGTGTAATAAAAACCACCAATAAAGGTAATCTATATGGCTTCTCAATATTAGTATTAACTGATAAATTAGGGGAATATACAGAATTTTTAAGACGACTGTTTAATTTTTGTTGTTGTATTTTATTGATCAGTTGTACGGTATACCCATTTCTCATGGAAATTTGATAAATATTTTGTATGTAATGAGTCTATGAATGTATGTATGGAAAGCTGCTAATTTACACCGTATAAAATTGATATGTATTACAATGCTTGTGTGATCCGTTTTTCTATAAACATCAAATTTAAAGGAAATATTATGTTAAATAAGTATTACATCAAGAAGATTTAAACTACAATTATCATCTTCTGCTTCAAATGTGAAGCTTATACAATGATGGAAGGTGTAATATAATTTAGGAACTGGTTTAATCTTTCTATTCCTCTAGTCGAAATAACTAGAGTGTCATCAACATATCTATTTAGCATAAAACTTTATGCAGTTTAAATATTCATTGTTTTTAAAGATTTAATTCGTCTACAAATCGTCCAAGAATATATCTCACAATATGGAATATAGAGATGCGTACACAGACAAACCTTCAGGTTACATTTTAATAACGTAATTGCAGTTAAAGAAGTTCCGTAAAATGAGGGTATTTTGTGACACTTTTTTAGGTTTTATGATGATATAGTACATACACTTTCGGTTTACTATAATTTTAAAAATACTACCTGAAAACTTAATCTTTCCTATATGTTCAGTGAAAATTATAATGCGCTACATGTTATAAAAATCAAGAAAATATCAAAACCAGTTGTCACAAAGTCGCCCCATGGATAGGGGTTTCTTTGTGACACGTAATTTTTTCTATAATATTTATATGGAATTCTAACTGTGGCACAAAGAAACACCCATACATGGTTTAGAAAGAAAAATTATAATAGCAAATTAATAAAAACCATTATATACTGGTAGGAAATAAAACAGATATTAAAAAAAATATTTTACTTTACATAAAATTAAACAATAAAATATGATATGAATAATAGATGCGTTGAACCAAAAAGCTGAAAAATACGGGTAACTAAATAAAACGATATTATAAAACATTTAATTCTGGAATGTCAAGTAAAACTCGCTTTCCACGTTTCTACGTTGCTTTGGAGCCTTTATGGCCGTAATCATTTCGTCATTTCATTGAGAATGTCTATTTTCAACGCCAAAAAGATGTTCATCCCATGAACTATCATCACTTTCTATATATTGAGGTTCGTGTTCATCTTCACTAGCAATATCTGAATCATATGAATTATTTCTCTGGCATTTTTTTGTTGCGTTCCAGAGGTCCCAGGCTAAGACTTGTCGTCATTTTCTGTATTTACAGCAGTGGTAATATCGTTGTTAATCCCAGTTGTTGTGTATTGCCCAGTCCCGAAACACCAAGAAAGACCCACAAAAAAAAATTGTGTTTTCTGATCTAAATTCACTTAAATTATACTCTTTTGATTCTCTCACTATAACCTTTTAAAGTTACGTTTTAAACTCACAATCTTACAAAAAACACAACACGAACAAAATTAGACTTTGCCAAATCGGCGGCTGAGTGACCGGGCACACACTCTTTTCCAAACGTAGAGTCGTTAGCTCAGGCTGGCGGCACTACGGTCAGAACACACGCCTTTTCTTTTCTTTTTTTTTGTTACGGATTCAAGTCCTTAAGTCAAGTTAGAGTAACTTCTATAGAATCAGTAATGTAAGTAGGGAGAAAAGCCTACATGTGGCTACCCCCACAGTTAGGTGGCCTAACCAGTCAATAAACACAGAGGATGTCTCATTATCCAGGGCACCTTAAGTAATTTTTAGATCACAAGCTTCCTCACGTAAGTCACACGGTAAGGAGGGGTGGAGAAAAAGCCTGGGGGTCAGATAGGTACCACTTCAACTAGTGAAGTGTGACCGGTTTGATCTTCGGATATGTGGATTCCACTCTTACAATGATATACACATGCTTTTTTAATACATCCTTAGGAGCAAGACTGATCACTGCGTATGTATGTGTGTAAAACTATTGCCTATTTTCAGCTATTTGAAAATATGTTCTTACAATACGATTGCATAAACAATCTAAGACTTGCTGGCGATCTAAAGGGATCGGCAAAAGAGGAAAGAAAAGAAAAAAGACTAGGAAACTCATCTTTTGGTATAGAAGAACGTCTGCTACCGTGACCACTTGTCTTTCATGTATTCAAGATCTTCCGCCATTTCTCCTTCATAGGGCGGAAAAAGACCACGTCTAGTGGCTGGAGCAAATGCGTGGTATTAGGTGGTAGTGCTATACACCGAATGTCATTAGCTTCACATTCTTACATGACTTGCTGATTTAAATGTGAACTAAAATTGTCACCTATGATTGCCTTTCGTCCCTCTTGTTGTTTTAATATTGGAAGTATTATTCGTATAAACCAATCCTCAAAAACTTGGCAATCAAACCATCCTGAAGCTGTCCTATTATATAGTGCATTTAGAGGTCCATTTTCAGTCCCAGTGATTCACATTTTTTGCGATTTATAATTAATATAAAGTAGAGCTAATTGACCCTCGGTATTTCCACATAGCATTAAAAAAGTACATGCTCTAGACGCATTTCTGATACGTTTAGGATACTTGGTTCCTCTTTTAGTTATTATTTTGCTTTGTGCTGAGTAATCGATAAGATTGGTTTTATCGTAATTTCAAATGTTACATGCAGGAATGTCCCGTAACTCCAACTCTAAATTATCAAAGAAGTTATTTATCATTTCTTCATCAGTCTGAGCTCTAGCATGTGAAATATTTTGAGCTATCCTCTGAAAAAGTTGCGGATGTCGTTTTGAAAATGATTTTACCCATTCCACTCCTGGCATATTGTCTTAAAATGGTTTAACATTTTTGCCTTGATGTTCTAAAAACGCTGTTACAATACGCCGATGGTCAAAACTGGTTACTGGAAAACCGAAAGCTGATACCGTAATTAAATGGACTGTAAACACATTTTCCTTATCTTCACTAAACACTTTATACTGTCCATGTTTCTTGTTGTGCCTGTTTTTAGTTTTGAGCCATAAAGTATTTCGGTGAATGAATTCGGCGAAAATCACCTGTTTTTACGACAATCAAATCAGCTGTGGCCTGACCAGCGACGATGCACTGAGAAATTTGGTTATTGTCCCCTAGACAGCGCACATAGTCTACTATTGAAATAAAATATTTTAAATATTCCAGTATTTCTAGTGACTCGGCCAAGTTAATAAGTTTAACTTTAGATGCCACTGTCACCAAGTAGGCACATGTGTCACAAGGTAGCCTCACTTTACGGTTTTGGTTTAGGCAGATACTTAGAAATTCCGTAAACTTTATAATAAGGTCAGGAGTATAATTTTTGTTTCACAGCTTCAAATCAAAAATATCAATTACCTCATTGACCAGAACGTTTGTAAATATATTACTAATATCAAGGGAAATCATGATGATTTCTGGTGATAATTCAACTTTTAAGAACTTATCCATAAGAGCTACACTATTTTCTATTACATTACATTTATTTTTATAAAAATATATCCATTCTGTCTATCAAATTCCGTATACTACCGTAACCTACGCTTATGATGTCTATGGACATGCGATATTATTCTTTTGTAAGAAAACAGATATCAATTTCGACGTGACGGCATCTTTAATGGCAGACATAAAGTTTTAGATCCCGCATGTCACACGACATAGAAAATATTTGCGAGACAAAACACCAAATGTAATAAGCTTTTTAGTGGTGAGGTAATAAATTTTTTCGTGTACACTTATTTTTCAAAATAATAAGTATATATTCCCAGCGATGTACGATTTTATGGCACTATTGCAGTTAAAAATGTGATTCCGGGTGATTTATGATGAATTCGTATTCAGTTTGCAACATTAATCCAAAATAATATATGAGTTGACATTTTTACCATATTTATATAAAAATGTAATAAATGTATTGCAGTTTGTTTTTAAAAGTCAAAATGTTAAAAACAGCGGATAAATAAAACAGTATAAAATATTATGTATTTTTATCGTTATATACAGTGCTACACAAGATTAGAGTAATACTTTTCTTAATTATAATCTTTTTGGAAAAAATTCTATGAAAATACGTTCAAGCAAAATTAAAAGGCACACATTCAAGCAAAAAGAATTTATTAAGTATATCTTTAAACGTACTTAAGTTAAGCCGAATGAGTACTTAAACGTGAGGTTACATTGGATGCGTAAACGTGCGATTTTTTCTCCGTGCGCTCACGGACGATATCGCAAATGAAACAAACATCTTGATTTAAACGTATTCGGTTACATCGCAGTAATGTTAGTCTGTCTGACATTCTCGTGCGTCGTCGTAAGTGTGGAACGAAAACAAACTGGTTTGTTTTTTGATGCTTTGTCGTGCGATACTTGAAAATATTCTGGCAGATAATTTATAAAAATGGACACCGAAAAATTGATTCTATGTGAAGAATCTAAAATGCCTTTATGGGATCAAAATTGTAAAGATTACCACAATACCTCCATAGTAAAAAATCTTTGGGAAGAAGTAGAAAAGGAAATCGGAGGTAAGGTACAATTTTGTATTTGTAATGTTTATAATATACATTCTGCAAAATTCAAATGGTATACTATTAGTGAAACAATGTAAGATAATAATATTAAAATTAAATTTATCTAATTTCTTATTTGGAATGAAACAGAACCGGCTGGACTACTAAAATAGCTCTTATATATTTTACGTGCATTGCGTGATCAGCAACTGTTTTTAAAGGAACAAATTAATATGCAGTCGGTTTTTGTTCAACTCTTAAGTACACATCAAGTTACCTTTCCTACTCCGTAGATTTCACCATATGCTACTTTTACTTCAAGGTCTACTGAAACATCGGTTCCAATAAACTCTAATAGTACAGAGTGTTTGTGTACAGAGTAATGTATTTTAATTAAAATACATTTTTAATGAAGAGAACTTTTTTCATGAACATATGAACATCCGTCGACCGTTGACATCTGCTTGTCATGATTCTTCTTTTTTGGTTGCCTCAGACAACATTCACAACATTTCGTCCCTTTTTTTTATTTTTTGAAGAATCATTGTTTTTTAAAGTCACTTTTGGAGAAGCAATTTGGGGTGTGTGATTAGATTCACATATAACATTTGGTGGTACTGATATTGGTGTTAACTCACTTTTTCGGGAATCAACTGTTAAGATTGCAGGAACACTGGGAATATTGCTACACATTTCTTGTTCTGGACCACTATAATTGGCAAGATTACTACTTATATTAGGTACTATATTGGTATGTGAATAAGTTGAATCGGCCATATCACTTCTTAAAGAGTCTGCATGAACAAATTTGATAAGAGATCTAATTTGTACTAAATAAGTATAATAACTTAATATCCTTATAACCTTAACCCTTTGTCAAAGCTTATTTTTTACATAAACTGGTTCATTCAATTTAAATAATTTTCCAGCACTGACTGCATTTTGTGACCTTTAGCATGGCCAGAGGGTTTGATTAAGTCAAATCTGGTTCATGGTTTTAATTTTAGAATGTTTTCAGATTTGTTAATGTAGAAGGGCTGTTTCTATAAGCAAAAAAGAAAACTTGATAATTTATGCAAAATCTTTTGTTTAGCTATCTCTTCCCCTTTTACTGAAAATAAAGCTTTTTTTAAATATTTCTTAACTATCTGAACAGTTCTTTCAGACCTGGAGTGATTTTATCGAAGCTATACCATTTGACTGACAAAAAGAAACAAATTCTACTGATTCTACTGAGAGTGGACCTCCTTCTGAAACTAGTTCTACTGAAAGACCAAAAATTGAAAAGGTTTTCTTTAACTTTGAATTGGTTTCTGACGCAATGGAACTGTTATCCATTAATTTGACATCTAATCATTTCGATTTTGATCACACATAAGCAACAATGTATGGTTAAACAATTTTAGAAAATCAACAAATATTCTATAAAAATTATAAGGTGATTCTGGTCAAGACATATGATCATTACTTCTAGTGAAATTTTGATTTTCCTGGCAGATATCACATGATGCAATAAATTTTTCTATATCATCGTTTAGATTTGGCCACCAACAATATGACCTAATTAGTAATTTGGTTCGTACAATACCAGAATGTTGCTCATAAAAAACTTTTAATATTTAAAGTCTTAACGACTGAGGAATTACACCCCTAGTCCCTAACATAATACTGTTCAACTGATAATTCATTACGGCGTGTAAAAAAGGTTTTTAGGAAATCATCCTAAACACTATTAGGCTAACTTGACAAAATAAGGTCCTTGACTTTCAGAAGTAATGAATCTTTATTAGTAGCTTTTTTAGATCATCTGCATTCAATGGTATATCCTTAATTAAGCTAAATGAAAAAATATAGTCATTAATTTCAGTTTATTGCTTTAAAGGTAACAATGACAACCCGTCGGCGTTGGCAATAGAGTTTCGTTTTTTGTAAATAATATCGTATCTGTAACCTGACAAAGCTAACGCCCATCGAGTAATTCTAGCAGCAGCAGTTGTTGGGATATTTTATTTTTTGCAAACATAAATTAAAGTGGTTAATGGTCTGAAATAAGGGTAAATTTACGCCCATAGAGATATTTATGAAACTTTTTGACTGCAAATATTAAAGCTAAAGCCTCCCGTTATAAATTACTGTATTTTTGTTCAGTTGGAAAGAGGGTGTTAGAGGCAGATAATACTGGTTCTTCGATACCATCAATAATATGACTCAATACAATACAGCTCCCACACCATAGCCACTGGAATCACTGGTAAAGTTGGGTCATAGTGTGTCAACAGACTATCTGAGGTCAACAAGTCCTTACTGAGTCTAAAGATGTCTTCACATTCATCAGTCCATTCTTTAGAAAAATCTACATCAGGTTTGCAAATATTATCCAATGGCTTTAATTTTGATGACAACATTGGAATAAATTTGATGTAATAATTTAATAACACAAGATTCTATCTTTAAAGAATTTACGTTTTTTATGATTGACTTTGACATTATATTACTCAAGTCTTTTAAGGACTTTAATCACATGTGATAACATTCTCACCAGAATATTATCCATAACAGTATGGAAAATTCCAGGGGCTGAACTAATACCAAAAGTTAACCTGTTATAGGCAAAAAGTCCCAAGTATGTATTTCCTTGGACTTGTCACCTACTTCAAGCTGTTGGTATGCCCCCTTCAAATCAGTGACTGAAAAATATTGATTTCCACTTAAGCAAGCATAGATATCTTCGGAAAGTGGTAAAACTTCCAAAGTGGAATGATCTGTATCAAGAGCTGGATTCACAGTTTTTTTTTTTTTTAAATCAACACAAATTCTAACTTGAGAACTGTCTTTTTTTTGGCACAACTACTATTGGACTTGCCCAATTACTAAAATTAATTTTTTTTAATATACCCGAATCACACATTGTTTTTAATTCTGACTCTACTTTGCTTTTCAATGCAAATGGCATATCGTAAGCTCTATGAAACACAGGTTTTGCTCCCTCCATCAGATTCAATTCAACTTTAAAGTTTTAATACAGGACTTACATTATTAAAAACATTTTGAAAATCTTTTTTTAAAGACAATACCAACTTCTCAATTTTTGATCTTACTTCTGACATTCCGCCTGACTTACCTGACAGCTTTTGACATATATTTGACACTGTGTACTTACTAGACTGATTTTTAACATTTACCTGACTATTTGACTGAAACATATTACTTCAAATGGCAAGTGCGTACTAGAACTACTTGACTGGCATAGCTCCTACAAAGATTCATTCAACTGTGACCCAAACTGACAACACTCAGTTGCAATCTCCTCTCCATCCATGAACTTAGTAGTTGAATCTATCATGTTTAGGCAGTCAAACGACAACGTATGTTTCCAGTCTGGGCTTACTACATTTAGCCAATTTCGACCAAGCAGTGGTGTAAATTTATTACTACTATAAAGAATTACTAATGGTAAACTAACTATTTTGTCCTTGACTTGTACAAACACATCATTCTTCCCCACAATCTTAACACCTTCTCCCGTTAACACTTTTAACCTATACTTAACACTGTACAACTTCAATTCTGGTAGGTATTTTTCAGAGTCCGTGATGTGCATGACAGTTTTACAAGCCCCACTGTCTATGTCAAATTTAATCTTTTTACCTTCTGTGTTTATTGTTATCCGAGCTGGTTTTTCATCTTGGCTCTCGTTTATAGTTGCCAAAAACCCTAGAACTAGGTCATCACCTCTCGCAGATGTCTCCTCTGATTCATCCAGTTTGTTGACTTTCTCACTTCTGCACACACGACTTGTATGACCTTTTATTTTGCATTTAAAGCATTCCCACGACTTTGCTGGACACTTTTCTGGATCATGCTTTTGGACTCCACATCGATAACATGGCTTCACTTTTTGACTGTCTTTTTTAAATACAGTGGCACTAATTGACTTTTTTTGATTCTTAAAAGTAATTTTATCAAGACTTTCGGTCATCGTACTGACTGACTGACTGCACTTTTCATATTCATAGATTTTACTTGACCTTCAGCCAGTTTCGTAGACAAGGCTTCATGTTCTGCAACATCAAACGTTAAATTATCCATTGATAATAACTTTCTTTTATTGGCTTGTGACCTAATACCACATACAAACTTGTCTTTCCAAGTTTCTTGCAAAATGCACCAAACTTACAGTGTACTGTCAAACTTTTGAGCTTTTTGACATGAGCTTTAATTTCATCTCCTTGGTCTTGAATTGCATTCCAAAACCTATACCTTTCTGCAATTTGTAACCTATTTGGACTAAAATGTTCAACTAATTTTCTTTTTAACACATCACAACTCTTAGCACTGGGTAAATCTGGAGTTAAAATGTCCTTAAGAGTTAACTATGCCTCTTTACCGATCAGTGTTAATAACATAGACACCTTCATTTGTTCTACTACCACATTACATACAAACAGATGTTCAATTCTCTCCATGTAACTTACTATATCTCCCACTTTTGGGTCAAAATGTTCTATATTACCAATTAGGTTATTTGCCATGATTTTAGATTTTATTCACTTAGGACTTGTGAAAAATCCCAATATGTTGGCTATTTTAGGTTAGGTGGACACGTGGTAACATCGGTACTTAATCCTTAAACTTTTGATGTCACACTTGAACTTGTGGACTGCCTGACTTACACGTGGATACGTTGACTCGTCGCCAAATAATGTTATGTATTTTAATTAAAAGACATTTTTAATGAAGAGAACTTTATTCATGAACATATGAACATCCGTCGACCGTTGACATATGCTTGTCATGATTCTTCTTTTTTGGTTGCCACAGGCAACATTCACAACACAGAGTACCCCGAAATATTGAATGTTCCATCCAACAGCAAACAGGAGGGAAATGCAGCTCGATATTTTCATACGTTTACATAATAATATGTTGTTATGAATATAGATACTACGTATTTATACTTACCTAAGGGTTACCATTAATTTTTTTTTCAGCTAATCATTAACCCAATATTGCTTTTTCTTTTTCAAAAGCATATATTTTAAACAACTGTTTTCCATTAAATAAAAATCATCTGCTTCATCCATTTTAGATCAGACTAAGCTTTTATAAACGTTTATAAAGGTTATATTTTTTGCGAATTAAATTGAACAAAACAAAACAAATATAAGTAAACAGAGTTAGTATCTTCTTCTTCTTCCTACTTTATAAATAGGCTTAATGCGTGTTTTACTTCGGTTTTTAGCCTCAATTAACGTTGTCTCGCCGTCTTTTTCTCGGTCGTCACAATGATCTTCTTCCATTTGGCGATTAGTCTCTTGGTATTTTTCTATTTTCTGTCATTCTTTCGATGTGTTGATTCCATTCAACTTTTCTTCTTTTGGTCCACGCGTTTATTTCCTCTATTCCACATCTCGCTCGTATTTCCTCACTTCTTACTCTGTCTCTTAGAGTTTGGTTTGTTATTTTTCATAAGACTTTCAACAGAATTAGTATAAGATTATAAAGTATTGACAACACTGTACTGTGACTGATCCATGCTTGCCACCCCACCATCATGTCATTAAAACGTGAAGTATTCCCGTATTAATGGTGTACGATTGGGTAATATATTTAATTAACAAGAATATTTTTGGGATAATTAAACTAAATATTTTGCTGCATACAATTTAAATTATTAGTAATAAGAAATGTTTTTGTATATATTGAATACAATTACATTTTTCTTATTATAATACCATATTGATGCCTATGAAGGATCAGATTTCTCCGTATGGGTGTCGTATTTTTAGGTGTATTAGGGAAATTTGGAAATTTGGCAATTTGCATCCATTTGGAAAATGGATGCAAATTGCCCAAGATAGAGAGGCATGGAAGAAGGAGGAGGAGGCCTATATCCAAGGATGGATGTTAAGGGCTGTATAGATAGGGAAACTTGAACTCTAATGTTGATGTTTATCATCATCATCACCCAGCCCTTTGCGTCCACTGCTGGATATAGGCCTCTCTTATTTTTGTTTATTGTGCTTTTGATGTTGAGCACTTCTCATCCAATTTCTTTACATTTTCTTGAGATCGTCAGTCCAACGAGTAGGAGGTCTTCCTTTACTTCTTTTTCTAACCTCAGTATCCACACAAGCAATCTTTTCGTTCACCTTTCATCACTGATTCGGGTGACGCGTCCGGCCCAGTTCTATTTCAGTGTGGCAAATTCGGGAAATTACATCGGTAACTCCAGTTCTTCGTCTTAAATCTTTATTTTTAACTCTATCACGAAGCGATGTACTTAGTATTGACATTTCTAGCTTTATCTGAGCTATTTGCAGCGTTGTAGAACTTGTTGCTGTCAATATCAAAGTTTCGGCGGCACCATAGGTCATCACAGGAAACACACATTGGTCAAATGTTTTATGTTTTAAAGAAATTGGTATATCGGTTTAAAGATATCTTTGAGTTTTTCATAGGTTGCCCATGCTAGGTTTATTCTTCTATGTTGTCTCATATTGTCTCCCATATTGATATTTCCGCTAAGTAATTACCTTCTAAACTTATTCCACAGAAAATGTGATAGTGGGTTTTTCCATTTTGTAGGAAGGTCCAAGTGGCGTGTTCAAAATTCTTAACAGTTCACTAAAAGTAGGTACTTCAGTTGCAAGGTGCAGTTTATTGTGTATACTAGTGTTATGGAAAATTTGGAAATGCCGTGTAAACGCCGAAAAATTGGTCCTTTAACAGTTAATGAAAAAACATTAATATTTAATTGTTTTAAATCATTTACAGACAAACGTTTATGTGAAAGTGTTGATGAGACTGTTGAGTTAGTTAGCAGTACACTTCATCATCATCATCATTGACTTTTACAACTCTTCGTGAGTTTTTGCCGCGTTTACTATTGCCTTCCATTGATTCCGATCCTGTGCTATTATTTCCCATGGCCTTACTTCCATCTTCTCTAGGTCTTCCCTGACAGCGTCTTTCCACCTTTTTCTAGGCCTTCCTGTCGATCTTTTACCATCTGGTCTTTCCCAAAATACATTGCTAATCAGTCTGTCGTCATCACTCCGTACCACGTGGCCTGCCCATCTTAATCTATTGGCTTTTATGTGTCTTACGATGTTGCCTTTCCCGAAGAGAGTCTCTATTTCATTGTTGTATCTGCTCCTCCATTCATTTGTCACGCTGTCCCTGCAAGGACCATATATAATTCGCAGGATTTTGCGTTCCCATACTAATAGCTTATTGATTTCTTTCTTTCACAATGTCCATGTTTCACTTCCATATGTCACTGCTGGTCGTATTATGGTTTTGTACATTTGGATTTTGGCACGCCTTGAGAGAAGCTTTGACCTCATTAGATGTTGAATGGCAAAGAATGATTTATTCCCCGCCAGTATTCGTATTTCAACCTCCCGTTCTCCTGTGTTTTCACTGGTAATTGTTGCTCCTAGGTATTTGAATTCTTTGACCACCTCAAAATTATGATCGTTTATGGTAATGTTTTGTCTTATTCGCTGTCGTTCCTTTTTTGATACGACCATGTATTTAGTTTTTTCTTCGTTTATTTTCAGGCCTACGCTTAGTGTTGCTTCTTCAAAGTTCGATACTATATCCTTAACTTCCAGTGTTGTCTGTGCTACTGCATCTACATCATCTGCAAATGCGAGAATAATCTTTGCTCCTCTGGCAGTTATGTCTGTTTTGACACTGGTATATATTTTTCGCATTGCGTATTCCAATGCTAGGTTAAATAGTAATGGAGACAGCGGGTCTCCCTGTCTGAGCCCGGTGCTTATGCCGAAAGCCTTTGAATTTTTGCCTCCTATTCTAATTTGTGCAAAGGAATTGTTGACACACATTCGCGCAATCATGGTCAGTTTCTTTGGTACGCCTAACTCCATCATTGCACTCCACAGTTTTAAGCGATCTATGGAATCATATGCTCGTTTGAAATCTATGAAGATCTGGTGTACTTCTTTATTATATTCCCAATACTTTTCTAGCATTTGTCTGATAGTAAATATTTGGTCGATTGTTGATCTTCCAGGCCTAAAGCCGCATTGGTAATCGCCAATAATTTCCTCTGTATATGGCAGTAATCGTTTTAGTACAACTGAAGCTAATATCTTATATGTAGTACCGATTAGTGAGATTCCCCTGTAGTTGCCACATGTATCCTTTCTGCCTTTTTTATGTATTGGCACGATAATACAGCCACTCCATTCTTTTGGCATTATTTCTTGTTCCCAGGCTTCTTTCATTAATTGGTGTATTTTAGTTCTAAGTTCATGCCCTCCTTTTTTAATCAGTTCTGCATCTATATTGTCTAGTCCCGGGGATTTGTCATTTTTTAGGGTTTCTATCGCCGTGATAATTTCTTCCAGGCTTGGCGGGGGTACTTCTATCTCGGCCGTTTGGTACTCACAATTTGCTTTATTTCCATCCGCGTCTACCTGGACATTTAGCAGACTTTCAAAGTATTCAGCCCATCTTTCGATTATTTTATTTTCAGCTGTAATCATTTGCTCATTTTTGTCTCTCACAAAGTTCGGTGTTCTTATATATGCACCTTTCTTATGTTGTCTTACTTCTTTGTAGAATTTTTTATTTTGCTTACTTCTGTGTTCACGTTCTACTTTTTCAATTTGTTGTTGTAAATGTTGTCTCTTTTTTCTCCTTACTGTTCTTCTGGCTAAGGCTCTCTCTCTATTATATTGTTCACGTTTTTCATCCGTCGGGTTTGCTAGGTAGTCGATTCTTCTTTTGTTTGCTTCTTTTAAGGTATTCTCGCATTCTTCATCAAACCATTTTTTTCTTTTTGCTTTTCTCTTCCGACCTATACACTTCTCTGCTGTTTCTGTAATGATCGTTTTAATGGAGTGCCATTTCTGGTCTATATTTTCTCTTTCATTTTCTTTCGTTTCCAACACCTGGAATCTGTTTCTCAATTCTAGTTGGTATTGTCTCTTTCCCTCTTCTTCTTCCAATTTAGACACATTCCATCTTTCGATCTTCATCTGTTTGTCTGTTGTTTGTGTTGAGATTCTAGTTCTGAGCTTGGCCTTTACTAGGAAATGGTCTGTATCACTATCTGGTCCCCGTCTAGTTCTTACGTCTATTATACTACTGGAATGCCTCCCATCAATTAATACGTGATCAATTTGGTTCCTCGTTCTTCCATCATTTGATCTCCATGTTACCTTATATATGTTTTTCCTGGCAAATTGGGTGCTTTTGATAATCATGTTGCACCCTGCTGCAAACTCAATCAGCCTTGAACCATTGTCATTGGTAATGTCATGTAGACTCTGATTTCCAGCTACCGGCCTTATGTGTTCTTCTTTGCCTATTTTTGCGTTTAAGTCCCCTAATATTATTTTGATGTCATGTTTTGGGGCTTCCGTGTATAATCGGGTTAGGGAGTCATAGAATTCTTCCTTCTCTTCCTCTGCTGCTTCTTCGGATACACTGAGAATATCGATAGATTGAACCATTTGCCCTTTATTCTTATGATACAGACTCTATCATTAATTGCTTTGAAATCTAGTATAGCAGATTTAATCCTTTCGCTTATTACAAAACCACACCCTCTTTCATGACGTGTTTCATGTCCAGACCATAGCACTATTGACTTCTCCATTTGGATTGTCCCAGACCCAGTCCATCTGACTTCTTGGATTGCAGTCACATCGTATTGTAGTTCTTCCAGCTGTTTTATTGCTCTTGTGGAAATTCCAGGTCGATACCAACTTAGTACGTTCCATGTCCCTAATAGAGTGCCCTTTATTCGTAGCTTACGTCGTTTGTCCTGATAATCTGTCCTATTCCGAGGCAATAGTATTCGTTTCATAGCAGTGTATTTTTCCGTGTATGGATCGCTGATCCATAGCACAACCCCCAACCTGGAGGACCGGAATTTTCTGTCTGGGTTTATTCCCATAGCCGATATGTTCCAGTTTTAAGGCGCCAGAAACTCGCCTTTCACCCTCTCTCGTCAGCTACATAACGCACACCCATTGTGCGCCATGCACCCCGTGGTTACGCGGCATATTGCCTTCGAGGACGTGAGAGTAGGATTTGTTGGCAGAGCTGAGTTCTATTCCTAGAACTTCCGACTTTTTCGTCAGAAAACAGTGGACGTTTCTCAGAGTTTTATTGCAGTGTGAGCATCGACAACTCGTACTGCCTCCGAGGTCTTTTACCAACCTTTAACCACGTAGCAGTACACTTGGTGTTGGGAAATCTACGATTTACAGAGTTATTAAAGAAGAGAAATGTGGTAGGTTTCAAATGCCACGTAATGCTCCAGGGAAACCAAAATTTCAAATAGAATATCATTTTAAAGAAGGACTTCGACGGAAAGTGCATGAATTCTTCTTTAGATAAGAATTTCCAACATTGGATAAAGTTCTTGTCTCAGTTCGAGATGATAAGGATTACCCAGAAATGAGTCGAAGTACGTTATGGAAAGTTTTAAAAGAAATAGGCTTCCGCTGGAAAAAGAATCCCAGAAAGTCTATTTTATTAGAAAGAAGCGATATTGTCATATGGAGAAGACATTTTCTAAGAACCATAAAGGAAATAAGAAACCAAAAAAGAAAAATATTTTATCTTGATGAAACATGGATCAACGAGGGTCATACACCAAATAAATTTTGGCAGGATGAAACTGTTACAAGTTAAAGGCACGCTTTTGTAAATAACTTATCTACTGGTTTAAACCCACCATCAGGAAAGGGACGCAGGCTGATAATAGTACACATTGGCAGTTCAGACGGTTTTGTTGAAGGTGGTTTATTAACTTTTGAATCAACTCGTACCGGTGACTACCATGAAGACATGAACGCTGATGTCTTTCAAGAATGGTTCGAACAAATGATAGATCTTCTTCCTAAGAACTGTGTAATAGTAATGGATAATGCAAGTTATCACTCCAGACTTATAGAAGGACTGCCCACAACCAAGTGGTTAAAAAAAGACTTGCAGAATTGGCTGAGTTCAAAAAATATTACGTACCATCCCGGATCTATAAGAAAGGAACTTTATTCGTTGTGTGCCCTTCATAAAGAAAAATTTAAAAAATACGAAATTGATGAAATTGCCAAAAATCGTGGAATGACAGTACTTAGATCCCCACCATATCATTGTGAATTAAACCCGATTGAACTGGTATGGGCACAGATAAAGAGTGAAGTTTCAAGAAAAAATACCACTTTTAAAATTCATGATATTAAACAGTTGTTTTTGGAGGCCGTAAATAATGTAAAACCTGAAAACTGGGAAAAGGCAGTAAATCACACTATTAAAGAAGAGGAAAAAATGTGGAAGCTGGACAATATTACCGATAAAATGATCGAGCCAGTTATTATAAATCTTGGTTCTGAAAGTTCATCTTCTGAATCTGATTTGGATTTGTAACAAGTAGCTGTAAGTTTTATATTAATATTTTTATTCATCTATTTACCATACCTTAGACGGTTTTAAAAACTCTTTTTCTCTTTTGTAATTTTTAAAAATTAAAAAAAATGTGAATTTTTTAAAACCCTTTTTAATGTAGGCCAGTCAGTTCTAATATAGTGTGTGATAAAAGAGGTCACTTTTGTTTACATACACATAACACTGAAATAATTCATTTATTTTTTACAATTATTCAAAGTAATTTTTCAATTAATTTTAAGCGCGCCCATGGAGTGGTCGGAGGTACCAGTTAAAATTATGCTAATTACTCTCTCGTTCATAAAAATAAACTATAGGTTTGTCATGAATTTTGCTTTGGAAATGTTTATTTTTAGACCTACACTGGCACACACTAACTGAAGTTTATGTAGCAATATACATATCTCCTTGAGGTTGTCCGAGAACAAAACTACGTCGTCGAACTAACTAATGTTCAGGCCTTTTTTTTCTCAGTTTTAAGTTTTTTACAAGCATATTCTAATACTTCGGTAAACCGTTTAAACGCTAAGGTATCACCCTGTTGGACTTCTCTGTCGATTGAAATATGATCCCTGTTTTTATGTAGTTTCACCGACATAGTTGCGTTCTAGCAACATAGGTTAATGTAAGAAATTTTTTTAAATACAAGTGACGTCATTAACCTATGCACACATGTATACAAAAGAAACCAATTAAATTTTTACCTAGTTTCAAAATACCTTATGCATAGTTTCAAAATTACACTCCAAACAAACACTCTTTAAAATTTAAACAGTCATTTAAAAAGTCTTTAAATTATTAATTTTTGCAGTACAGGAATAATTGCTTGTATTAATTATGATTTGCGATATTAGATATCACAGGTTAAATCCTAGTATATATGTACAATGTCAAGAAGCACTGAACAAAAAGCTGATTCGTAATTTTTTGAAACTCCAATTAAAATAAATGAAACAGACCGGAAGCGAGTTATTGTCTTTTACCATCGGTTATTCAGCCACAAAAAGTGCACTAGAGTTCTCTTTATTAGTGTTCCGTGGCATTGCTGTGTTTTCATGTACAGATAACAGGTTTTTTCAATGTGTTCGAAATGTATGGACGTGGGTTTAACAATACATGGTGTAGCTAAATTTACAGTTTAGCAGATATGTATTATGTAACGTACCTGGAATGTAATGTATTACAAGTTTAAAGTTTTAGTAATAATAAACCCCATTTTTTGTAGTTTAAGAAATTCCATTCCATATTTGACCAAACAGAAATTAAAGTACATATCAAGTTATCACAAAAGTTATCATGTCTTATAGCTTTCCTGTTAATATAATGTTAGTTTAGAATTATAGTCTTCCAATCTCTTCTATCTGAGTAGATACAAATAGGTTTTATACCCATGTTCCGTATGTTTCTCACATTGTGTTGAAATATTTTTATCCAATTTTGTGGATCTAGATAATAACTGATGAAGGTTATTAAAGCTTATTATATTATATATATATATATATATATATATATATATATATATATATATATATATATATATATATATATATGTATATTATTTGTAGTCTCAGCAATTGGTCTGTGTGAAATAAAACTCTATTTGTTATTTCTCAATATTTCGTCACGATTTTGTGACTTCTTCAGGAGAAAACTGTAAATTTATTATAATTATTATATGTAAACAAAATGAATATTTCAATACTTACAACTTGAGATTAAAAATTTTAAATTTTGATAACATATCCAATTAGATAAATGACATTTTTTGATTTAATTTATTTGGGAGTTATGGTAACCGCAATATTTTATAGAGTGAATTCCCATTGTACAATTTTTAGCGAATAAGTTTTAATAAACAATTATATATTGTGACAGTATTATCCATATAATAAGGTGCAAAAGTAGAATATTGAGAAAGAATCAGGAACATGGTAAATTGATCTATAAAATGTAATTGATGGTACGTAGTCAGTTATTGGTCTGATGTTGTTAGATATGAAGATATGAAGATATCTTCATATCTAATATGATAGATCTTCATATCTTCATATCTAACAACATCAGACCAATAACTGACTACGTACCATCAATTACATTTTATAGATCAATTTACCATGTTCCTGATTCTTTCTCAATATTCTACTTTTGCACCTTATTATATGGATAATACTGTCACAATATGTAATTGTTTATTAAAACTTATTCGCTAAAAATTGTACAATGGGAATTCACTCTATAAAATATTGCGGTTACCATAACTCCCAAATAAATTAAATCAAAAAATGTCATTTATCTAATTGGATATGTTATCAAAATTTAAAATTTTTAATCTCAAGTTGTAAGTATTGAAATATTCATTTTGTTTACATATAATAATTATAATAAATTTACAGTTTTCTCCTGAAGAAGTCACAAAATCGTGACGAAATATTGAGAAATAACAAATAGAGTTTTATTTCACACAGACCAATTGCTGAGACTACAAATAATATTTAACACAGTACGGTCGAGAATAATTTGATAAATATATATGTATATACATATATATATATATATATAATATATATATATATAAATATATATATATATATATATAATATATATATATGTATATACATATATATATATATATATATATATATATATATATATATTATATATATATATATATATATGTATATATATATAGGTATATATATATATATATATATATATATATATATATATATATATTATATATATATATATATATACCTATATATATATACATATATATATATATATATATATTATATATATATATATATATATAATAATATATATATAATGTATATACATATAATATATATAAATATATATATATATATAATATATATATATATATATATATATTATATACATATTAAAACAAAATTTTATAGAAAAATTTTGAATTTATAGGGATATCAGGCACCATTTTATTAAAATAAAACAGCGATTCACTCAATTCGACAAGAAATTAATTGTAGAATATAGTTTTACGTTTTTTTTGTGTCCAGCTGTTTTCGTAGTCTAACTGTCTTATCTTTTACGATTTTGAGTTGTTACTTAATACTGTCACATTATTTAGTTATGACTATTTTGTATATTATTTTGATGATCTTTATAAAATTAATAGCTTATGTGGATTATATAAAACAATATTAGTTAAGTTTTGTCATTATATATTATTTAAAATACTGCTTGTTTATTATCATAAGTAATAAGAAAATATTAAATTACCAGTCAAATCCCTAAATTTTTTAGTTATTTAAATGTGATAATTACGAGTATACAGGGTGGTCCTTAAGTAATTGTACAAAAAGGAACCGTAGATCCTACACTTCAAAATATTACGACTTAAGCCACATTGCTTTTATAAAATGTTGATATTAAGAATGATACAGGGTGTTAAAGTGGAAATTTAAAATTTTAATTTTCGCTATAACTTTCATGTTTGGGAACATTTATGTATAAAAATTCATAACTGGGTACTACTAAACATCAGTACTTATAATTTAATGCATATTTTAATATAGCTGATAGAGGGCATACATTTGCACTTAACTTTTTTGCTCTTTACGGTGCCGGTGTTTGTTATAAAAAATATTAAAGATACATTATGTTAACAAATAAAGGTATACTTGTTAATTACTTCAAAATTAAACAGTTTTCGAGATAATCGCATTTTACAAATCAACTGCATAATTTAGATTTAACGCAATTACTCCAGGCAACGAAAGAAAATTAGACAAAAACATCAATACTTTTGATTTTTGGTATAAAATGCCTTTAAAGTTAAGATTTAACTAAATATCAAATAAAATAAATATATCAGCAAGTTAATTTGCAATAGGATTTGACAAAATAACATTTTACGTCTTGTATTTAATTAAAGTCATAATCAAAATATTTTATTTAAAAACCAAATTAAGAAATAGTTTAACTAAATAACATTAAAATTTTTGTCAAAGTAAGTGTTTGATGTCCACCATTTTCTTTAATTGATTTGTCAATATATTCCTTAAAAGATTCTCCTATATTAAATAGCATTATTGGTTCTTAAGAAACTGCTGTAGTATTTATAATAAGTATTAGAAGTAGAAAACATAATAAATATAATATAATAATCAAGTATTCGTTTGGGATTTTTATGAATTAAACAATTATATTAATATCTCACCACATGACCAAGTAGTATGACTACCACGAACAATCCAACGTTCAGGAAACTTGTATTTAATTATGTTCTCACTTCCTCTCTCTATAATGTGGTGGTGTACCATCTTGCATAAACCACATATTTCGCCTTAAGTTTAATGACAATTTTTCCAATAAATCAATAAAATCATTTTATAAAAAATGTAAATAAATCTCACCATTCAAATTACAAGGTATATCGCATGTCCGTAAAAAATAATTACAAATGGTACCAAACCATACGATATGATATGTAATTATTATATATCCCAAACCATTGGAAATTATTTTTTACGTTCATGCAAAACATCTTGTAATTTGAATGGTGAGATTTACTTACATTTTTTATAAAATGGTTTTATGGATTTATTGAAACAATTGTTATCAAACTTAAGGCGAAATATGTGGTTTATGCAAGATGGTACACCATCACATTTTAGAGAGAGGGCAGTGAGAACATACTTAAATACAACTTTCCTAAACGACGGATTGTTCGTGGTAGCCATATTCCTTGGTCATGTGGTGACATATTAATATAATTATTTAATTCAAAAAAAAATCCCAAAAAAGTACTTATTAATACACTTATAATACTTACAATAAATACTGCAGCAGTTTTTTAAAACCAATGATGCTATTTAATATGAGACAATCTTTGTGGAATATAATGACATGAATTAAAGAAAATGGTGAACATATCGAACACTTACTTTGACAAAAAGTTTAATGTTATTTAGTTTAACTATTTTTAGTTTGGTTTATAAATAAAATATTTTAATTATTACTTTAATTTAATACATGACGAAAAATGTTTGATGTAAACTCCAATCATTCTGTTATTTTGTCAAATCCTATTGCAAATTACCCTGCTGATATATTTATTTTATTTAATATTTCGTTAACTATTAACTTTATTAAGGCATTTTGTACCAAAATTCAGAAGTATTGATGTTTTTGTATAATTTTCTTTCGTTTCCTGGAGTAATTGAGTTAAATCTGAATTAAGTAGTTGATTTGTAAAATGCGATGTTCTTAAAAATTGTTGAGTTTTGAAATTATTAACAAGTATACCTTTTAGTGTTAATATAAAATATCTTTAATATTGTTTATCACCGGTAATTTAAAAAGCAAAAAAGCTAATTGTAAATATATGCCATATGTGTCGCATCTATCAGCTACATTAAAGTATGCATTGAATTTTAATTCCTGATATTCAATAGTACCCAGTTATGAATTTTTAAATATAAATGTTCACAAACATAAAAGTTATAGCGAAAATTAAAATTTTAAATTTTCACTTTAACACCCTGTACCTTGCTTAATATCAGCATTTTATTTTAAAGTGTAGATATTTAGCCAATTTGGCTTAAATCGTAATATTTTAAAGTGTAGAATCTACTGTTTCTTTTTATACAATTACTTAAGGACCACCCTGTATAGTTGATAGGGCTCGGAATCTCTATAAAATGATAAGATACCAACGACTACTGAAACTTATAAAAAGGAGACGTTTTCAACCAACTGTTTGGAAATGAAAATACCATAACTACGATTACAGCGAGCTGCGAGGAGGGACTCGCGAGGAGAGACCATATATTAATCTATACGAAAAATCTATACGGTAAGCTTCTAAAGTCGTCAAAGAATCATAACAATGAAACGATTAGTAATTTCTAAATTATCGGTTTCAGTCATTCGTAAAATTCCCAACAGAAAGAAAAGTTGAAAAATAACTTTCTCAGGTAGATTTACCAATACAAGGAGAGTTAATGGCAATTAATTTTGTAAATAGATCCTCTAAATATGTCGACGATCGGAGAGGCGATTTCTGAATTTTAAGAAACCGTTACGAGCGGAGTGTGATTCAAGGAGGAGAGTTCGAATCCAGAATTGAATACGATAAAAAATCTTGTTTGCGCTAGCCGCACCTCAGAAGGTTTAACGCAGTCGGTATATTAATAAGTTTACTCAGTTCATATCAATATTGCATTACCGACACTGCATCTATTTTGTTTTGCACATAAATTCAAAACAACTAGATTTCGTAAATCAGATGCCGTAAGCAAATTATCGGCATCCAAAATACGTTGTAGTAATTGTTAAAATAGATTTGTTAAATCGTTCTTTGTGAAACTTTCATTTGTCCTCCCAGTGTTCTTCAGTGCGGCCCTTCAATGAAGTATAAAAAAGTGAACCTATTTCCCTATGGACAAAACTTGTTTCCCGAGGAAAAAACCAGCGATCTATGACTGGTGCGCGAAACAAAGGCATCAGGAGAAGGTGTAAGGACAAACACACCTGCATATTCGCTCAAATTGCTTAATTCAATCAACCATTGAAGCACTATTTCAGAGTAACGGTTCTTGCCCGCCTCCAGTATCTTCTCTTTTTCAAATGCGAAAAACAATATTATATTTTTCTCTGTATCAAGTCCTAAATTATCCACGTCAATATTTAAAACCATAACTTAATCCAACCATTAGAAATCACTTCTTCTCCTGACTTTAACTCCACTCCTTTAGAAATACGGACATTTTAGGAAAATAAAAAACTATTTATGATCTTAGTGTTCGTACCGAATATACGTGTTTCTTTTGTCTCTCCTCTTGGCTGTTGACTCCTGTGGGCAACAAGTGCGCTTTTCGCCTCTCTTAGGGAACGACTACTCAAAAAGAATTACCTGTTCTAATTATTTTGAATCACACGTATTCATAAGGACTTAAAACTCTGAAATTATTGTAATAATTTCGCATAATATGTACATAAATGCCTTAATTGTACACATCTTACAACGCATCGATGAAGAACTAGGATACCTCCGAACTATCAACTATATAAAATTGGAATACTTTAGACACATCATAAAAAATAAGAGGTATTATACACAACATCCATAAAGGATCGGCACTTAAGGAAAAGAATAAAGAACTCAGATAATACCATTAGAAGCTTTTATTATGATCCGACCTTGTAGGAGCAAATGTACGAGAGGGATTGAATAGAAAGGATAACAAAAGGACTTCTATAAGTGTAAGGAATCAGCACGCATTTTTCTTGCTTGGATATAGTAGCTACCATATTTGTCAGAGTAAAACATACTGCAAAATCTCAAACACCTATGAATCCACATAAAAACAGATACCGAAATATACACATATAATATATGTGTTTTTTTCACAGTATTCTTACTTAGATTGCATGGTAAACTGAATCAATTTACACCTCTAGATTTTTTTAATAATTATTGTTATTTCAACGTAATATATTTATTTTACTCAGCAATTAACAGTTTAAACAAAACTAATTATTTCTTTTAATGTTAAGAGGATCATTAAAACACATAAATTATTTTTACTGTCTATACTTGCCCAACATATAGTATTAACTTTTATTTAAATTTTTAGCCACTATTTGAACATACAAAACCGAATATAATAACTGTTTGATTCAAAACTTTGATAACTGTGCAGCTGCCGGTAACTAGATGAACTTATGATTTCGTTGGTCTACAAAAAAAAAATTCTTCCTTTTTGTTTTCACGTATAACAACGATATTTTTGGTATTCTTAAAGGAAGATTTACTATTGGAATAAATCCAACACACATACTTTTTATAAAATTTTAATTGAACCAAAAATCGATTATTAGAATCTCAATAATAGGAAAAGTTGTAAAGTAGTATGTTTAAATTATGAGTATTAGTAGTTAAGTAATAATATTAAAAAATATTATTTTTTCAAGTATGCGTCATGAAAGTTTTACTTAATCTATCTCATAATGACGATAAAATTCATTTTTTTTTTTGTAGTTTTCTGTCTTGTTATTGCTTAAATTGTAGTTTCTCGGTAAATTAATCAACAGAAAATAGATAATTTGTCAACAGTAGAACTACTAGTCATTTCTCATTGTAACCTCTTCCAATGAGCAAAATATCTTTAAAAAACCTTTCACCATGCTCATCTCATACAACACTCAGATTTCAGGAAATAAATTTATGTGCGAATCTAAAACATAAATTTTGAGAGACATTTGAAAAATAAATCCACAACATTTCTGCTGTTTATTTCCCATTGTAACCTCTACCAATGGGCAACATATCCCCTAAAAACCTTTTACCATGCTCATCTCATACGATACAAAGATTTTCAAGAAACAAATTTAAGTGCGAATCTAAAAAATAAATCTCTCGGTAACTGTTACTGGTACAAAATATGTGTTTATCAAATTTAAAAGTAAAACAGGCCGGCCAGGTGAAGTAGGTGAAGGTGAAGTTCACCAAAAAAATATATTTAAATTGAGACAAATAAATAAAAACTAGAAGCAACAATATTATACCTAAATTTTGAAATTAATTAGTTAGTCTCTTTTAATTAATCCAGCAATTATATAGATTTACTAATCTGCTATAGGTAGCGGTAGGTACTTGACGGTTAAGTCCTGACCTGTGTCACTAGCCGCGTACGATTCAGGAATAGGTGAATATCATATTTGAAATGGGGAATCCATCTGCATAAGCGTTCACGGTTGCCACGTCAGCCTGTCGTTAGTGATAGCTGAGAAAACTGGGAAGTGCAGATCAATTGAAAAATAAACTATCCGTCTTCACCCACTAGTTTAATGTGTATGTAGTATTCCTATATTTAGAAAATTTCTCTTAGTGACAATATTTTGAAATTTAGTCTATTATATATATATATTTTTTATATAGTATAGTTTATGTATTGTATTTATTAGTTTAGTTTAGTCACAGTATTAAGTTTATTTGTTTAGTGCACTTTATTAATACATTTTTCTGTGGTTTGTTTCGGATTTCGGATATTAAGTGTTCTTGTAAATTTCGTTTGAACAAAAATAATTTTAGACAGACATGAATCCAATTAATCACTTGGTGTGTAATACATTAGAGACTCCGTTTCGTTTAGGCATTGAAAAAATGAAGATAAAAGGGATGATCTTTTACATGGTGGACCAACCAGTATTTTAAGCATAGGACTAAAAAAGGAAGTTAATAAAACAGGCAAGTCGTATAACATTAATTTTAAGCCTTCTTGGTTCACAGAATTCAATTGGTTGTGTAGTAGCACAGCGTTAGAAAAATTGTACTGTTGGCCATGTCTCCTATTTTCAAATAAGCAGACTGTGTAGAATAAAGGCGGTTTTGTTGATTTTTGAATATTAATAGATCGTTTCATAAGCACGCAGATTCTCGAGAGCATTTAAAAAACCAATCAATTTTTAGAAATTTCGAACAAAATTATAATACGATTGCAGATGCATTAAAAGAAAACGCTAGATTACATAAACTAGATTTTAATGAAAACGTTTGTCTAAACAGGATTTGTTTGCGGACAGTTATTAAAGCAGTTTTGTACCTCAGCAAACAAGAGTTGTCTTTTAGAGGACATGATGAGAAAAGTGACTCAAGTAACAGGGGTAATTTTAAGGAGTTATTAAATCTAAATAATAAATGATAATATTATAACTTAAATTAAAAACAGTCCATTTTTTTTTCTCCAAATTGATGATACTACTGACATAACGCAGATTTCGCTGTCTTCAATAATATTAAGATGCGCAAATTCTCAAGGACCATTAATTAAAAGGTTTATGGGATTTTACGATATAAGTGCCGGTAGAACAGCTGAGCATTTGTTCAGTATGGCTGCGACAGTTTTAGAGCCTTTGGAATACCGACATAGGCTTGTAGGACAGTGTTACGATGGAGCCACTGTGATGTCAGGGCACTTAAATGGACTTCAACAAAAAATTAAATCACATGCCCACAAGCAATTTTTGTGCATTGTCTAGCTCATCGACTTAATCTTGTTTTGCAACAGAACTTTAAGAAAATATCAAAATGTCGAATTTTTTTTTGCAAATATTACCGGAATCCCATCGTTTTTTCATAGTTTAGCAAAACGATCTTACGCTCTTGCATCTACATCGGCTAGACGTATGCCAACAATTACAGAGACAAGATGGCCGTTAAATTAATTAGTGTAATTATTGAAGACTGGAAAAAATTAAAAGAGGTGTTTAATAATATAATGAATTCTGAAGAGTCAGACCGCAAATCACTTCAGATGGCTAAAGGGTTTTTAAGAGATTTAAATGATTTTGAGTTCACATTTTTAGCAACAGTTTTTAACATTTTTCATATGACAGATATTTTATATGATGTTCTTCAAAAAAAGTCCCTAGATGTTAATTTTTGTTTAAACCAGATAAGGAGAACTTGTCAATTTTAGGTGATAAAAGAAATGAAGAATTTTTAATTCTATTTTTGAAAAAGCAAGCACAATGACGGTCATTAATACTTCCAACCGGTTTATATGTGATGATGGTATGAGCAAGAATGCAATAACTACTTAATACAGAGCATTATTTTTTGAAATATAATAATATGATCATATTTTAATGGAAATGGGCGTTTTCAGGATTGTGATAATTTAAAATTCGTAAGCTTAGCAGATACAACAAAATTTGTGTCATACAGTTTGATCTTCCCTTCCGACGCTTTTCAAAATTCATTTGAGTTTTATGGCACACAATTTAAAACATCAACGACTTAAAAGTGAGCTCTGTCTTCTTTATGCCGACGAAAATTACAAAAATGTGAATTTGCAAAGAATTGGTTATAAAGTTACAACCAATTTAAGACATTATTGCAGAAGCCTATAATTTGTTTTGTTTAGTTCTGAAAATTCCATCGAAAAGCGTTTCGATGGAATTTTCGATGGAAAATAAAAAGGGTAAAAACTTTTACAAGAAACACTATATCACAAGATATACTATCCAGTTTTACTGTTATCGCACTTCGTAAAGAACTGTTGAATGAATTTTTGCAGAAGTGTCTTTTCTACGAGGATATTATTGGTGGATTTGCCTCCTTAAAAACTGAAGGATCGACTTGATTTATAAAAACTAGATAAGTCAGTTATATTAGTCTATCTAATACTGCTTTTTTCTTGTTTAAGTATCTCTTCACCCTCGGTTCTAGTATCATCACCATCATCATCTTGCAACCTTTCGGGTCCAATTTTGGATATAGATCTCCTCCATATTCTTCCATTATTCTCTATCTTGTGCCATCTGTATCGAATTTTCCACTGTTTTTCTCAAGTCATCCATCCATCTTTTTGGTGGTCTACCTCGGTGTATTTTATCTTCTGTAGGTCTCCGTTCTATGAGTCTTTTGGTACACCTATTATCATTTAAACGTGCTACATGTCCAGCCCGTCTCCATTTGGCTTGTGCAATTTTTTCTATATCTGTCACTTGAGTCCCCTCTCTCTCTCTTTATATTTCTCTCTCTCTCTCTCTCTCTCTCTCTCTCTCTCTCTCTCTCTCTCTCTCTCTCTCTCTCTCTCTCTCTCTCTCTCTCTCTCTCTCTCTCTCTCTCTCTGTCATCCCGTGAGAGGTTGTTGGACCTCCATCGGGCGCCTCCCTAGGTTGCGGATAGAAGAATGCCTTCTAGATATAGGTGGTACCGGGAAAATGAAATACTCGGGGCGGACCAAAACCAGTAAACACTGCAGTGTCTGATTCAGATTGATCGGCTGTAATCAGTATCTGACCCAAAGTGGGCGGCTGAATCGAAACTCAACAAACCTATTTTACCAGGAGTGGTATCTTATTCGCCAAAAAACCCTCAATGAAATGTCGAAGTTTCAGAATTAAACTACTCCAGGCAAGCAGAACGAATCGTATCTAGTATAAGTGCCCTAAAAAACTGTTTTCAAGTTATTAGAGCCCTAAACTCTACATTTTTTTAACGAATTTTTAATAAGATTTGGGCGCGACGTAGGTACGAAAACTCCTTTTGGCTCTAGCAAGGTTTCCTCGTCTTCACCACTTTTTTAGGCCACGAGCCGCCGCTGGCTATATATGTCTTGTTTTTGAACTTTGGAACTTTATGTAAACCGTCTTCATATCTTCTAAACATACATATTAAGGAGCTGTAAAAAAATTAAAATGGAGATTATATTTTTTAATGAACAAGCGTACTACCTTTTAAAATAGTTAAAAGTGATCGACTAGACCACTTTAGATCTATTATTTAACCATTTAAAAAGTCCTTAAATTCAGCACACTTTTCAATAAAACTTTTAAAAGTCAAGAAACGAAAACGTCTGTTAGTTTAAAACTACTTTAAAGAAAACCCAAGAATCCGTTCAGAATCTGCTCGTAGAGAAATAGCGTTGTGAAAGTAGAAAATTTGAATCGATGGAAGCGCGATTAGAAGCACTTTAGGTGTTCACGATAAGAGCGGTAAACGATTAAATTCCAGTGAAGTGGAGTATTATCAAGAAAATTTGAGTTATATTTTACATTACATAGGAGGATAGTCTTATTTCTAGTATCAACATTCTGAAATTTAATACTTAGAGAATAAAGGGTATGAAATACGGCAAGCTTTCATATTTTTCTTTTATATTACTTTTTGTGATTATTTAAAGAATTATTAAAATAAAGTTCTGAGGTTTAGCAGACGTTTGTCAACATAAAATAGTCGAAAACTTAAGCATTCTTTAAAAAATACTAAAATGTCTCCGCAATAGTAACGTTTATTGTTTTAGGGATAACTGGTGCTCTGTGTAGCCATTTGGTAGATTTTGATTTCTTTATTGATAGTGAAGGCTTGGCAAACTGACTGTCATTTAGTTGTGTGTTTTGAGCCAGCCGGAGACTATATTTGTTCGCACCTGGAATTATTAAACAATATTCGTCATCGGGTCGGTTTCTCTCTTCAGCTATTGTAACAAAAGCTGTTAGACCATGATACATATCTACCACGATTTCCACATATTCACCGCTTCTTTGGAGGTACTACTTATATGCTGTAATAAGATTAATTAATATGATATAAAGTTCATGAAAGTTACATTTAATTTGTTTCTTTACTAAAGTCCCTGACGATACTTCTTCATCTCCCGTGCCTTTTCTTCTCTTCTCCAGTCCAATTCATCTTCTTACTTTAAGTCACTATTAATAATTTCTATCCATCTTTCCTTTGGTCTTCCTCTCCTTCTACTTTCTATGGGCCTTCTACGTAAGATCACCTTTAACATTCTTATCGCTGATATTCCATGGGGATGTTTCAGCCACCTCATACCTTATGCCTTAACATACGTTATAATTGAGGATTAGTCTTTCAAATCGCACTTTTTCCATATTTTCACAATATTACTTCGAGGTAGCGTTGTGAATCGTCAAAACATCATTTTAATAATGTAGTTACTCCTAGATATTCTAAGCGTAATATCTCGCGTATATTTTTGGCTTTAAAAATCACCTACACAAACAAAATGCATTTTGTCCCTTCGCCAGAGACAAACAAATAGCGCTATTTTGGACAAAATGCGATTCTTTGCGAAAAACATGAAAGAAGATGGGCATATAGTAGGTGATACAAATAGAGGAACGAGAAAGAGAAAAATATATACTACGATAAACGAACGTGAGAAAGAAATAAGATAGATTGCAGGTTATGTTTTGTTGTTTATGTTGTTTTATTTTAAATATTCAGATTTAGATCCAGAACTGTTGAGTTTTAAAAATATTTGTATAAATCAAGAAAATTTAAATGTATAGAACTTTTGTTGCTCGACATTTAAGTCATTAGGCGAAATTTGTACGATTATAAAAAAAATAACAAAAATGCTCAGGATAACAAATTAGCACAGATAATAAATATAAAGGAAAAAAAAGGCAAAGGAAGAAAAATGGTAAATTGTGGCAAAACGGTAAATTACATGATTTTCACACAGATTTTTTTTTTAGTTTTTATTTAAATATGCCGAACTTCAGCATCAAACCATATTGATTTCTCGATTACAGAATACTACAGTAACGTCTCTGGGTGAGTATTTTTTTGGGTTTGGCATATTATAATAATTTTTAATTGCGATACAAGTAAATTCATACGATAGTGAGAGAAACGATGCTTGGAACTGATCTAAAAGACAATCGTGGTGGAGACAGACAGTCTAAGAAAAATGCGCTTAAATTAGAAAGTGTCATAAAATTTATTTCGTGTTTGAAGGGTCATGAAATCCATTACGGTAAAGGCAAGTCTACTATTTGTTATCTGAGTTAAAAAGGCTCGTTAAGATGTATAATGATTAGATTCAAGACGATTCTCTTCAAACAAACTGCAAGTACTTTAGTCGAATTTTCAGCAATAAGTTTAATATAGTAAATAGTTTCTCGTTTCCCGTTCTTGGATATTCGTTTATGCCAGATGATCGAGTTTTTGGTCAAGTTGAGCTAGACTTACATGCCCATGCTTTTATAAAGTCACCAGACAAATATTATTAATTCTATTCTAAGACAGCGAGCAAGCTAGACTCTTATTTGACTGTATGTGGCATAAAACATTCAGCACTTTTACTCAAAAACTTATAGGTATCAGTGAAGCAAAAAGAATAATCATAACTTGAGGCAAACAAACTGTTTGAGAAAATCAAATCTTAGATAAAACAGAGGTTTTGTACAGAAATGATGAAACTTCTAAAATGTTCTTAAGTTTACGTCAATAATAGAAAAAAACTAAGTAACCCGGAATTGCCAATGAAGTATGCTGTTAAGAAAACGGGATAGCTTATCACAATTTTTAGTTAGTTTATCAGGCAAATAATAGGCATTAAATCCAGACTTAAATTGATTATTTCCAATTGTAAAAGACCAATTTCGTAATAATATAATTGAAAAAGACCAGACATGCGATCAATTTGAAGATGGAGGAGAATGTTGCTGTCTTCTAAAGTTCGACGTACGATTTTTGTCATACGATTTTTGTACTATATTCCTTTTCAAACAAGCAGAAATGCATTTTCATTTCATATTTTTATTTTAATCATTTAGAGGCAATCAAACTACATGGTGTCCTGTAAAGACAACCAAATGGCGTTTTGTCCATCAATAATTTTTTTTTTGAACAAACGTATAAAGCTTGTTACTAACAATTAGGGCAAATTATTAATACATTTGTTTTTTAGCTTTATTAATAATTGACTGGCAGTTTTCCTTTTTTCTGAAAAATCTAAAAAATGAACAAAGTGCTATTTGACAGTATGCTCCTTAATTAGAGGCTGCTTGTACTGAGCAGATACTTCATGGTTTATTCTTCTTTTTATCCTTTCTCACTATTTAGGCCTTTCTAACCGCTCGTCCCTTTATTGAGCACACACGTCCCGCATATATATGTAGCAGTTGATTTTAATACTGTTTGATAAATTATCAGTCTTGTTGCTCTGTACAAAATATTTGACTTTAATAGACTTCTCAGGATTCCATATTTTCCGTTAACTTTTGTTATTATTACATTTATCTTATTCTCCTCATCGCTGTTCAGTTTTACAACGACTCCCAAATAAGTGAATTCACTGACTCTTAAATTTATAAATTTTATAATATTCCATCTTTATCGTTTAATTTTTTCTCCTTTATCTTTTCTTCCCATAATTATGTGATTTGATATTCTAATATGTATTAATTTTCAGGCCATAATTTCATTCTCCTAAAATATCTTTATTAAGTCTTAACTAATAGCGTTTAAATCACTGTTTGCCTGCCCATACCATTATACCAACTCCACCAAATTGAACTCTTAGACTAAAACAACATTACTGATAACATTCACCAGCTCTTCTGTAGATCCTAGGCCGCCCATTTGATGAGTGTGTCTTAAATCTTTATTCATCCGTGAAAAGCACAGCATTCCAATTCCAAGAACTGTTAGATTTTCCGCACATTGGTCGATCGAAGCCACGCGTCCAAGTTCATGCGTCGTGTTCGTCTTATACGAATCCTGCGGCATGAGCGATTGTTCACTGCACACTAGTCGATTCAGTTTGCTGTTTGCTCACATCTGTTAACCAGGAAAAACGCATTCTTTATATATCCATATAGGCATATTCTTTCATTGTATAATTATACAGTTAAGGGTATTTTTACACTTCCCCATCGAATTTTATATTAAACACCTGGAAACAATACATTTCTACAAAGCTAGTAGTACTACAAACAACGAACATAATATTCGTCGATCTTAAAAAAATTTATTGCAGGGCAAAAAAGAATAAAAAACGAAAAAAGCAAATACAATAATCATATCCCCATGACTGAAAACGTGCGTCTCACTGGAACTTTCTCGTGCGCTACCAATTGCATGTGACAGAGTCGTACAAGACAAGGAGATTTGCAATTCTAGACGACCACTAATCGCCTCGTCTGCGGAGCTCAATGCAACAGCGAAGGAACTTTGGCAGTGGGGAGACACCTACGCCATTGAAATCGAGTCGATCAGTTCGAGCGTCGACCTATGTGCGGAGGGCCTAAACGTGGCCTCCGACGATCTGTTAATAATTGAGATCTCGTGACAGGTATTCTGGATCTTAATCCATATCCATTTAAGCGTCTTTGAACGGTATAAATGGAATTTGTGTTTCTATGGACATCATTTAATCGTTGAATAGTTGAATGTTATACGAAAGTACTGTTGTTGATAATGTATGATCGCGTAACGCTTGTAATTTAAAAATGCGATCTTCAACTTGACTTGTGGTTCTTCGTCTACATTGACCTGGTCTCTTGGTGCATTGTCCTGTTCCCTGACATCTTTGTATTGCATCAAAAATGGCACTTCAAGAAATTCCTTAAGCATTTTCAATGTAACGAATGTTAAGCCCATTATTCTGTAAGGCAACAGCTTGTACTACTTCTTCTGGTGTCATAATATTTTTAGTGCAAATTTTAAACAGAAGACAATACAAAAACCTACAACCGAACTTATAATTAGGTACAGTGCCACAATAAACTTAAATTAATACAAAACAACTATTTATAACAAGAATGGAATTTGTTTCTGGTGAAACAATGTAACAGGAAATGTGAGAGTAGGGAAATGTAACAAAAATGAGGAATGTGTAGCAAAAATGTGCAGTGTAGCAATAGGGTAAACTCTAAAATGTACCTTAATACACCAACAAACTAATATGTGGAATAACAGAAGATGGAAGGGATTAGATAGAAATAAATTATGTGAAAGAAATAAATAAAGGGTAAATATGAATTTTAAAATATAATAAAATTAATGCTGGCTAGCGACTATGCAGGAGACTGACCACTTGACACTCAAAGAGGGATTCGGCCAATTTGCATGCCCTACAGAGACCGTAAGATGTAAGAATTAATGACTAGAAACTACCAAGAAATAAACAGATGAAAGATAAAGTTGCGCAACTGAATGTTTGGGCGCCAGGAAGTTAAATGTTTTCTTCCGAGATATCTTGTATTGCTGAAATATAAAAAGTTGGGTACTAATTGAAATATTAAATTTTTAACCACAACTTTAATAATTACCCAAAACTTATGTACAGACTATGTTAAATACTTATCTATGACCCACCACCTCTTATGTACAATTAACTTATCTATATTTACAATAAAATCCCTGAATATAATTATAAAACAATTTCCCCCCTAATATACCTCTTAATTTTAAATTCTGACAAAGGTTATACTCAATAATTATGTATAAATAATAAATACAAAAATACTACTAACTAATAATTTAGTTTTCGTTCAATAAATGTTTAAATTTTCAAATGAAACTCTCCGGATATGTGTGCACACGATAACCTAACAAAGAGAGATTCAAGAGAGAGTTAAAACCTCATCCCTTGGTAGACAATAAATAATTGAAATTAAGTTACAATGATTAATATTTTATGAAAAAGTGAATGTAATTATTATTAATGATATATATTGAAATTAAAGTGAAGCAAAAGTTAAAACCTTGAAAAAAATGTTGCAAAAGTTATAAAAAATACTGGAATGAGAAGCAAAAAAAATAAAAATAAGTTCTTCCTGCCGGTTTCCGTCGGTTGATCTGGAAGATAATCCGGTGAAGAACTAGATTCAGGTGGGTACAGGTACACCAAGCCTGGATTCCATGTAATAAAAAATTCTTCTTAAATCCCCATATAAAACCCCTAAACTTAAAATTTCTTCCCCTTCTCCTTAATAAATATAACCCAAAAACTAAAGGTTTCTTCCCTGACTTGTGACTGGATTCCGGAAGTAGGCTAAAAAAAGGAACAATTGTGTTACTTCATGTCCTTTGTACATACAAAAAGGTATGAAAAAAACACACAAGGTTTATCAACCTTGAAAGGTGATACAAGAAATGTCAGCAAGTGACCTTAAATTGAAATAAAAAACCTTAATGGTTTTCGGTAAATAGTGACCTTCGAATGGTGTGACAATGTTTTTTACAAGATAGTTTTAACGGAAAGCATGATCTTTATACATTATAGAATAAAAAAAAAAGAAATATTAGCCGGTTTAAACGGTATGAACTTGAAATAAATAATTGTTTGCTTTCATCCTTGGAAAGAAATAAAATTTGAGATAGATATAAAATCTAATACTTGTAATATATATTGGTATTAATGAAATAAGGTGAAATATGACATGTATAAAATATGTGAAGTACCTATCAAGAAGGATAGAAATAGATTTGAATTTCACTAACAATGGCGGATGGTATGAAAGGATTTTTCCATGTAATTTATTTATAATTTAATCTTACCGGCTGGTGTGATCCAACTGAAAGTATCCTCGTACAAAACACCCAAAATAGCTTAAATTGTTTCTTTTAAATCAACAGCTCTTCATAAAAAAAATAAACTAATTTCCTTAAAAATGGCACCTCCCAACCGCCACTATGATCGATCGAACGATCTTACTTCGATCAAATCCAGTCAACAAGTGCTCTGTTAAGGTTCTACAGCCGTCAAGTGGATGTACTTTCAGAATATTACACCAGGTGGCGCGATTTAATGCCAACCTTAGAGAATAAAATTTACTGGGAGTTATTTAAATATTCAGTTTAAGAATATTTCAAATATGAATTTAATTTAAAGTTAAATTAAAAGACTCCAGTCACAAAAAATGTAAACGGTTATTTAAGTAACGGACTCGTTACATTTTATAATAATAACAAAACGGATGTGTAAAAGTGTTGTTGTTCGCACAAAACATCTAAACTTCGAGACTTACTTCGAGAAATTCTTTAAGCATTTGTTATATAACCAATGTTTCGCCCATCATTCTATAAAGCAACAGCCTGTGCTACGTCTTCTGGTGATATAATTTTTTTATTGCAAGTTTTAAACAGGAGAGAATACAAAAACCTACAGCCGAACTTATAATTAGATACAGTGCCACATAAACTTAAATTAATTCTAAGCCACGATTTCACACTAATAACAAAACGTGTGTGTAAAAGTGTTGTTCGCACAAAACATCTAAACAAGTTCAAACATGAAAAAAACGTTATCGCTTACAAGGCCTAAAATACAATTCAAACAAATTAAACAGGTTTTGATCTAAACTCCAATAAAAAACAAAAAAATCTGAGTGTCCGGTTAATTTTACACCCCAGTGTATCTTCTTTTTTTTCTGCGTAAGGTCAGTTTTTGAACTTTAACTTTATGGTGAATTTAAATACTTACAACAACTTGTATGAATTTCTTTAAGTGTAAAAATTTGTTCCAGTGTGGATCTGTTAATCCTAAGTCTACCTTGATAAATGAAAGCATTTAATCCTCTTTTCAGAATTTGCCTTGCTTCCTGCTTTATTATTTATTATTATAAGACTAAAAAAAAAGTCTCTCATATCGCACCCCGACTTTAACAGTGCCGTAAGCCTAAAGAATGAAAACTCTGTTTTTTGACCTTTAGGAATTACCTTTATTATGAAATAATGTAATGTAATTTAGATATCATAGAATCTGCATAGTGCTCCTTCCTCGTTATTACCATTTCCGGTTTGGGTGCTTTCAGCATTAGCAAGCGCACCATAAAGCAGTACGCTGTGGTCGAGAGTGATTATGTGATAAAGTTTATTTTTAAATATTGCCCTAACATGTAATAATGCATTTCTTACTCAAGAAAAATTACTTAAGTAAAATTTTTCTAGTGCCATAACCTGTGATGAAACTAATGCAAATTGGAAGTGCGGATTTGAAATACTCATCTTTGCTGATTGCCCTAACCTGTGTTATGGCTGTAATGCAAAGTTGATTAGAAATAGATTTCCGATGGTAGAGCCAAAGCTAAGCGTCTATATTCTTTGGTAGAGCATTTGCAAAACTATTACGTTGCGCTTTACATTATTGCTCTCTGCTATCATAAGGCGCTATTGCTTATATTATTAGTCGTTAATTCAAGGGTTTTAACGGTTTTAACGAATTTCAAACATCTTTTTTTTTTTTATTTAAAACTGAGTTTTTAATAGCCCTATAGTATGGAGTTAGCCTTTCGTCGTTCGTGGTCCGAAATTTATTTTGATACATTCATCACTTTCCTGTATACATGGGCTACAATGTGTATAAATACAGTCAATAAACAAACCAATAATCGTACCGTTTCGAATATCAATACCAATTCAAGAATCTTCTTAATATTGCACCTGGTTCGCGAAGAATCATAAAAATACGAAGTCGCAAAGGAAATCAGGCGATGAGCTTAATAATTTCTCAATTTAGCAGCGCGGCGTCGGGAGTCGAAGCTAATTATTTTGAAACGTAAAGATGATTCTGTAACTTCAAAAATTGAAGTTGGTGGCCCTGGTTGCATTAAATGCATAAAAGATATAAGCGATAAGTGCATACCCAAGGACTTATAATCAAAGATCTTTCCATACCATAATATCAGATGTACAAGTTAAGGTTCACCCTGACATTGTTTGTTTTGCGGAGACAAAAAAGACTATCAGTACTAAAATGGTACCTGCCCAAACTTATTTGACTATAGAAAACCATTCTGAGGCTGATGCGATAATAGAATCTGACAAGATAGATACTATAATACAAAGTTTGCCGAGACTGAAGCCATTGTGGAATACGGTGAAAGTAAACCTATTAACACATAAAATATTCAAGAAGACTAATGTCATCGTGAAAATGCATGCTGAGACTGAAAAATCCTGAAAAGCTATGGAGTGGAACCTGTCAAAACTGAAACTTCTATGAAAAGCCATGAAATGAAATCCTTTAAGACTAAAACGACTATAGAAATTCATGGAATGGAACTTTAGAGGACTGGTGTCCCTGATGCCAGCATGCATTTGACTGTCTTACGAAATGTTAAATTTATATATTAGGGCGATCAGAATCCTTCTCACGATATTAGTAGTAACGATTCTGTTGCCGATCCTACTTGTTGGCTTGAAGAAGATTCTTTATTAATCTATTCCAGGAACGACTGTCATGAAAAAGATCCAAATTCACTTCACCAGAAAAACTTACGAAGAAAATGCGAAAAGAGAACTAGAGAAATTGCTAAGAAATTGCGGTGCTAAGACAAAGACTACATATCAGTGGTTATTAAAAAATTAGTAAGAGGAATAAAATGGGACTAACATGTACTAAGAAATGTATTTTTAAATGTGGAATAAAATTGAACCAGAGGTGCGCGTAACTTATTATTTGATAATTATTGGAAAATTGGCAATTTGCAACTTCAAAGATGTGCTATACTTTTAATATCCAACATTTGATTTTTTGTGATTATGTAAAAAATGTTGGTCTTATATCTTACTTCAATGTAAAAATGTGCTCAAGCAACTTACGTTGTTGACTTACAACCTTAGTCTTAAAACAGAGTGTATACGCATATCTCAAAATACTTTAAGTATTTGATATTCAACACTACTTATTATTTGAGACTAGCTTTCCAAATATTGTGAAAATTTATAAAACGTTTTTATTGTGTTCCTTATTTAAACAACTACATTTTCTTAATATTGTTCTAAAGCTATTTTCTTGTGGCATTTTACGAGCATTAGTAATGTTTGTATTTTGAGAACGATTTTCGAAGTAGAAATTGAAACGTAAATAAACGTACTATAACCTTTAATTGTGGCTTATTCCCATTCAAATAGTAATAACTATATTTTCTGTAGTCTCTTAACAATAAGGCAGATATATAATATGGCAATTCCATGCTTAAGCCTCGTAAAAATCTTCGTATTATACTTCTACCTGCTCTAAACACAATAATAAAAAAAATGAAGTTTGAATTAAAAGAAACATACTTGGCTACTACTACTAAGCTCCTGTATTCATCTAACGCTTAATCGAAACTTCTCTAAATCCATTTTGTTACGCCGCAATTACTTTTTAATCAGACCGTTAAATTTACTTGGTATACACGTGTTTCAAAACCACTGAATAATGGACTGGTTTTCCTGTTTTAATCAATAAATGCGCCACGCGCGCAGATTGCCAATGTGTCTATTTCACACATCGTGGTATTTTGTAAAAGACAAGCTTTAAGAAAATGTATGTATACTTTTATTGGCTATTTAATTTGATTATTAATGTCTTTTTTATGTTTAATTTTTATTGGTTAGTTAAAAAAACTGGATAAAACTACAAAATGCAACTATGGTAGCTAGGTTAAGTCTGATAATATGAGTGATAATATACGCCAAAAAACACATCTAAAAGTTTCATGATATATTACGTATGGTTTGTTTCTCTTCTATTGCAGGTTTCTCCCCGTAACGCAGTTAAAGTATATTAAGAACACACTTACATAATAGACGAAAACTCTGACATACACAAACGCTTCCAGAAATATTAATAAAACAAAACATTGAATGATTATAATTTGAAGTTCCGTAGATCAATAATCCACCCTGATATCTTTTCAGTTAAAGCATGTCTGTTGCCTATAACACCGCGGCCAAGTGGATCAATTTTCAATTTTGTGAAATGGTACAACCTCGACAACAACTTTGGCGGTTGTACACTTTTTTTAACAAAATTCTTTAATAATCATTTTCGCGAACAAGTTTCTGAGTGGAATCGAAACGTGGAATTTTTTTATAATATTTTTAATTTTTTTTTAATTTGTAAAGATTTAAAGATTTAATTTTTATTTTTATAATATTTTTTATAATATTTTATAGTTAAAAATGAAATTATAAATACAATCAGTTGTGGCTGGCACCCATATAAACACAATATCTAACTAAAATAAAGACGTTTTAGTTTACTAATTTATTATAGCTACTACACTTTAATCTAAATTAAACTCATAAGAACAAGTATTTCTCAGTAATTTGCTGTATAACGAATATTGCATCTGTACACGATCTTTTACTACAAAAACCCTGTTGTTCATCTGCTAAGCTTATACTCTGATTTATTAGCACTTCAGATGACAAATTTTAGATGTATGTTTTAGCGTAGTATTTACCAAGTTTATAGCTCTGCAGTTTTTTGGTTGTTTTTTTATCTCTTTTTTTAAATAGTAGAATAAGTTAGCTCGTTCTACATTCTTCCGGTATTTTATAATTTTATTAAATAACTTATGTGACAAATGTATATATAATAAAAATAAAAGTTGATATTATTGTTAAGACTGCCTACGTAGATACTCAAATTCGTCCCAAAAGTAAAAAATCGTTCCAAAAGTGAAAAAAATCATCCTGAAAATAGTAGTTTTCCGTACTATTGATGTAAAACGTAACTTTCGATTTCATAAATGATACGGAAAGTTTAGTTTTTGTAGACTAGCATTAAGGCATTGTATATTTGCCTCACCTATACCTTCACTTGAGATGTGATGTTTTATATGATAAATATACGATTAATTGCATTGTTATTGTTTAGCATATATTTCATCACAAGAAACCAGTACAGCAACACTTAGAAAAACTCTATTCCTATCATAATTTTCTCAATAGCTTTATACTGTTTCTTAAAGCTTTCCTAATTTTTAACAAGAACAAGCATTTTTCAAACTTTAACAAAATTGTTAGTTATTTTAATAAATGAGAAAATACACTTTAAAATTGTAACTAATATTTTATATGTTCTCAAAGTTTTCCTAGCGTACTTTTATTAACTCTACTTATTAGCAGCACTTCTTTCCCTGTTCTGAGTTTTCTAACAAGATAAAACGAAAATAGCTAGTTACAGTTTGGAATTTTGCAGTCCTTTGTTGACAAAATTATATACTTTTCTACAGATCCTCTCAAGCTGTTTTTCTTGAGTAATTGGATGAAACAGTAGTTGTTTTACTTAGACAAGTTATAATTTGGTTAAGTTCTTAATTTAATGAGTTTTCTGTTCTATGATTAAAGAAAAATAGACAGAGATATTTATTTACCTAAACTAAGAGTTAAACGGATTAAAAGGAAAAAATGTTCCCTAAAATATAAAAACGTATTAAATGAGCTAATCTAAAAACTGACAGCTACCTCAAACTAATTGTAAATTATTTAAAAATATAGTTGCTTCCTCTCAATATTAGAACTATTTGTACAGTTTCAAAAAATTTATTAATTTTTCCATAAAACAAAGCATGTAAGTAACTCAACACATCTTATACTTTTGTATGCTGTATTTTTATTATCTTTATTATATTATTATATTATCTTATTTTATTCATATTATATTGAATTTGATACAAATTATATCCCTCTGTTAAATGTTCCCTTCTTTTGTTTAATTTTTTTTTTTTTCAGAATTTGCACACGATTAGCGTAAATTAAAAAACAGGTAATGCTTTCCTGGAGTTACCCGGTTGAATCCAACACTAAAACCCATACGTCACATAAAATGTGGTTTAAGAATGAACGAATTGATTGTCATAAAAATTATTTTATTATTTTATAAATGCATCAGATGAAAAAAATTAATCCTTGTTAAATTTTTTTTTGGGAAAACCCTTTCCCGAAAAACTTATAACTGATTCAAAGATTAAATCTAATTTCTATTGTCAAATGAGATATAATCGTTTAGTAACTTTTAGCACAGGTTAAACTTGTAACGGAAATATTTTGCCTACCAAAGGGTTCATTAATACAGGGGGTAGAAAATTGAGGGAAGAAACTATTGGGGGTGGAGATAAGGCAAGCAAAATAATCGCTACTTGTGCGAACGGCACTCAGGGTTTGGTAGGAGAGCTGGGGTCGTGGATAAGTAAAAGATAAGGGGGTTGGATTGGGGCAACTACAAGAAATGAAATAAAGGGGTCATTAATCTCTTGGGATAAACAAAATAAAAATAAACAGGAAACACCTCAAGGAATTTAATATAGGGCGCCACTTGAGGTGCCTAATTATACCTATTACAACCACTAGTTGTAACTAGGGAAATAATTATAAAACATCAAAAAAATATCTTTTTCAAATAAAAATCAAAAAAGGGTTAGTTCAAAAAAAATAAATAAAATGTTAAGAAAACTAAATTTAACATTTATTTTTGTGTCACCACAAACAGTTACAACATGAAGAAATACAAGAATACAAAAAACTTACGTGTGTCATCCGCCTACAAACTCCAGGAGTTGGAGATACTACATAAAACTTACAAATGTTACTGCATTACAATTTTTAAATGATAAAATTTCTAAATTTTAACGAAAGCAATTATTGTTCTAAAAAAATATCTGTCTTCACTTTAAAATTAAACAAACAATAAACAGTTACCTGGATTCACATATTTCAACTTAATGAAAAAAAACTTGTTACATCTCTGGAGTATCTATCCGGACATCATCAGCGAAGAGCTTTATCCATTGGGGCCTGGAACTAGTACACTTGGAAAAACGGGAACTCTCAAAAAAACAGGAACTAAACTTGTTCAACTTTTCAACAGGAACTAGACTTTTCAAACATCTTAAAATCTTCAAAAAAACGAAACAGTGGTCACTCTTTCTAAAATGACATTTACATCGAGCGAAAACTCCACCAATTTTGGCAAATTAATGCAGGTCACTTCATAATAGATAAACATCTACCACTACTGCTACTTATTTCCACAAAAGGAGCCAAAAACAGAAAACCACGAACTAACGAACTGCTCGGGGACCCAAGCATGAATTACGATCCATACCTAACACTACGACGACCCAAGTATAAATGACGAATTTAAAAATTCGTTCATGTAACTTGAAAATAAACAAACCGCTGAAATTACCAAAGCACAAAGGAAACGACGTAGATATCCTTTTGCGACGTATAAAAATTATAAGACGACTTCGAATAAAACATTAAAAGAAATTGTCTAAAAAGCTAAAACAATAAACAACTCTAAAATGGTTTATTTTAACTTGGCCGATCTAAGAAAGAATTGAAAAGATTTGGGTTTTAATACGTACGAAATATTCTTAGATTTATTAAAAATTTATAAGGGGATTTTAATATTTTACATATACGAGGGGATCTCAATATAAAATGCTACAAACTGAATTACTTAAACAATTATTGGTGCGAAACAGTCCTATAATAATAATTATATCCATGATATATAATCTAATCTGAGTCATTTATGTCATCATCAGATTCATCATTAGTATCTTCGCCTAGATCCACAACAACTGGTTGCATGGTAATTTTAATGAAGTTATTAAGGTTTCACTTATTCTGCTCTGCTTTTTCTATATGCTCGATAGATTTTATACACGACTGTGAGGCCACATTTCTAACGGCATTATTAAGCAGATTTTTTACATCATTTAATTTAAAAATAATATTGTTCCTGACTACTTCATTTTTATTTGTACATATTTACGTTCTCTCGGGTTTAACTAACAATGGTATGATGGCAATCGAAATACAATTACGCCTCGGTCTAGCTTCATTTGATCTACTATATATTTAATATTTTTATTTATTATATTTTTTATTAAACCCGTGCGCGTTCTCAGCTTTTCTCCATTTAGTGTAGACTGTTCTATATGCCAGCAGTAATATGTAGCGTTAGTGTGCATTCATAAGGGGGCGCCGACACTCGGTCAGACCATACGTTGGTATCATATTATCGATTTTAGGTAAAATAAATGCATTATTTATAGACAAGACGTTTAGGACAAGGAAGGTAATATAACAACAAATAGAGAGAGAATAGTAGAGATAGCAAAAAGCTTCTATGAAGAATTATACAAAAGCCAGTTAACAGAAGAAGACAAAACACAAATTAGAGAACGCAGAGTAATGAATCAAGGATCCGAACTTCTGCCTACCATAACGATAGAAGAAGTGAAACGAACTCTAAAGGAAATGAAAAACAACAAGGCTCCGGGAGATGACCAAATAATAATAGAACCTGCTAAAGTAGGAGGCAAGAAACTGCTGGAAGTAGTAACTAAACTATTCAACCTATGTCTAAACCAAGGTATTATCCCTACAAAATGGAACAATGCAATTACTATCCTAATACACAAAAAAGGAGATATATCAGACCTAGAAATTTATAGACCGATAAGTCTGTTGTCACATCTCTGTGATCTCCAAGATCATCACAAAACGGTTAGAACGAAAATTAGATTTCTATCAGTGTAAGGAGCAAGCTGGGTTTAGGAAAGGTTATGGAACAAATGACCACCTACAAGCACTTAAAATACTAATTAAAAAATGTGTTGAATATAATAAACCACTCACGTTGATTTTCATAGACTTCAAGAAAGCTTCTGATACCGTGGAATTACCGGCAGTATTAGGAGCATTAGAACAAAGCCGAGTAGACTATAGATATACAAATTTGATAAAAAATATATACAACAACGCAACAGCATCTGTTAAACTCCATGACTTTACCGATAAATATAGAATTGAGCGAGGAATTAGACAGGGCGACACTATCTCCCCCCAACTATTCACTACAGCTCTGGAATATGCCTTTAAAAAACTAGATTGGGCTAAAAGGGGAATAAATATTGATGGCGAATACTTAAGCCACTTGCGCTTTGCAGATGATATTGTCATTATAACCGAGAATTTAAATGAAGCTCACAAAATGATGGAAGGACTAAAACAGGCAATAGAACAAATGGGCCTGAACATAAACTTTGAAAAACAAAATACATGACCAATTTAGTTCCAAGTGATGTAATGAGGATAGATGAGAACGAAGTACATCAGGTCTTCAGCTATATCTATTTAGGGCATGAAATTAGAATAGGAAAAGACAATCAAACTTGTGAGATCCAACGTCGCGTAGGCTTGAGATGGGCAGCATTTGGCAAGATGCGAAATATTCTAAAAGAAACGCTACCGATTTGCTTGAAGAAAAAGGTTTACAACCAATGCATACTGCCAGTAATAACATATGGTTCCGAAACAATAACTTTAACCAAACATTCTGCAAATAAATTGAGAGTAACCCAAAGAAAAATGGAAAGAGCAATGTTGGGAATAACTAGAAGAGATATGGTACCAAATATGATAGTGATAGAGAGGACTAAAGTGACAGATGTCATAGAAAAAATTGCACAAACCAAATGGAGATGGGCTGGACATATAGCACGTTTAAATAATAATAGGTGGACCAAAAGACTCATACGGGCCATTGCTAGTCTATGCTTGATTTCTGGGAAGCAATCGCCATTGAGACCAGGTATACAAATCTGTCTACCACTTCGAAATTCGCTACTTGGTGTATGTGCGGTAGATTATTATTTGCTCTGTCTACGATTGATGTCTACTTCCGGTGTTAATCTGACGTCCGAATTCTTCGCTTATCCGACTTACCCGTTCAGTGGTGGTAATCATTTCGACTTCATGCGCTGCCAGTATAAGTATATCATCTGCGTTTCGCAGGTTTCTGACTTTTCTGTCTCCTATAGTGATTGGAGGGTGCCGGTTTACAACATTCCTTCCATGGAGAGGCTTATATGCAACAGTGTCTCTTTCAGTGGCTTTGTTCTTACTGTAAGCCCAATTAGTCCGCTAGCCTTCGACAGCTCAGTAGAGAAACTAAAATGGACTTTCAAAGTTGCTTTTATCTGGCCTGTTGAATTGATATAGTGAAATAAAACAATTACTTGTTTAGAAAGAAACTGTAATTGAAATAAGGAAGGGCAAGAAGTAGAGCTTATAAAATTTGAGTGTGTAACTTATCGTAGGAACTTAATTTGAATATTACAATTTGCGAATGAAAGCGAAAACACCATAACACTTATTCACATATTACGGCTTCCCGGTCAATTGCGTAAACTGCAACGTGAAGAATCCTCTCCGAACTTTTGAAATATAGATGTTAGCCCTACGAAAGTCGCTAAATCACTAGCCACGCTGGAATATTTTTTTATTTATGCATTTTGAAAAGCCGGTTTGTCGTCAAGTAGGCGCTGTGGGCGGGGATTAACATTCTCAGAAACAAGGTCTAGGTAGACTGGATTTATTTAGGTAACCGACGCGAAAATAGAATTATTTGATACAAAATAGAATTATTGGTTTGGAGATATAGTTCTCCAACATTCCCCCCGGCGTTAGAGCCTTGTGGTCTAACCTACTCTTCTTTATCTTGCATAGGGAGAACTGAAATTTTAGTGATTCCCTTGTAAATTGGCCATTGATGGTCTTTAACTTGACCACTCTGACTTTGCCATCTTGACCGGGCATTTTATCAACCACCCGCGCTAGAGGCCATTTTAGAGGAGGTACATCGTCCTCTCTTAGAAGAACTAAGTCATTGACTTTTATGTTATCCCTTGGTCGGGACCATTTTGAAGAGTTTTGTAAGCGGTTTAAGTAGTCAACAGACCACTTTTTCCAGAAACTTTGTTGTACCTTTGCAATTTGCTGAAACATGGATAGTTTATTTTCCTGGATATTTTCTAAATTTTGCTCAGGATGCGCAGTCAGGTTGGAGCCTATTATAAAGTGTCCAGGACTGAGAAAAGTGTAATCCGAAGGGTCGCTGGACATGGCACAGATAGGCCTTGAATTCATCACAGCTTCAATTTGAACCATGACAGTATAAAACTGTTCGAAAGTAAAAGAAGAAGAGCCTATTAGTCTACGCATATGATATTTAGCGCTTTTTACTGAAGCTTCCCAGATCCCAGCCCAATGAGGAGATCTAGGGGGAATAAACTTCCATGAGATTTGATTTTCAGAAAGGTATTCCACAATGGTTTGAGAATTTGACTTATTTTGAAAGAATTTGTATAAGTCATAGAGTTGGTTTCTTGCACCAGAAAAACATGTGGCATTCTCACTGTAAATTACGGTTGGGTTACCACGTCGAGAAATGAACCTTTTGAGAGTTAATAGAAAGGAAGAAGTTGTTAGATCAGAAACAACCTCAATGTGCACAGCTTTGGTCACCATGCACACCAAAATGGCTATGTATGCCTTGATTTTTGGAGCTTTACGGAGTGAAAAAGATTTTAACAAAAACGGTCCACCATAATCTACACCTATTTTTTGAAAAGGTCTTGTTGTAATAGACAACCTATCTTCAGGTAAGTTACCCATTAGCTGTTGTACAGGAGTGCACGAAAATCGGAAGCATGTGGTGCAGTTGCGAATAATTCGTTTTGCTTCCTTTAGACCGTTGAGAGGCCAGAATTTTAACCGAAGGTTTGAGAGAACTGTTTGAGCACCAGCATGTCCCAATCTGAGATGTTCATTTTTGATGATAAGATTGACGGTATGATTTTTGGATGGAAGCAGTATCGGATGTTTTTGCAAGTAGTCTATGTCGGGGCAGTTTGTAAGTCTGCCTCCAACTCTTAGAAAATTAGAAGAATCTACAAATGGTTTTAGTGAAACGATGTTTTTATTTGAAATAAATTTGTTATTTTTGAGCTCCGAAATTTCTTTTGAGAATGCATCACCCTGTATTTGCTTGATAATGAAATCGATAGCATAATTTAACTCCGCCACAGAAAGAGGCTCAGAAATTTTTTGTTTTTTACAATTAGAAATAAAACGAAATACGTACGCTACGGTACGTTTTAAGCGTGAAATATTTGAAAAATTTGAAAAAACTCTCATCCAGAAGTTTTCTCCGTTAGAATTTACCACGAGGCTTATTTTTCGTTCCTCGGGCAGGTTTTCGAGAACTTTGTCATTTGCTAGATTGGAAACATTGAAATTTTTATCTTGTAAGCATTTAGGGCCTTGCCACCAGAAATCGCTATTGAGAATTTCAGAACCAGACATTCCTCGAGAAAGAAGATCTGCAGCATTTAGCGCAGACTTTATGTGAAGCCATGGAAAGTTTTGAGTCAACTCTTGGACAAGTGCTACCCGGTGAGCCACGAAAACCGACCACCGACTTGGGTGACTTTTACACCATGACAGAGCTACCTGGGAGTCTGACCAGAGTGTGACTGAATGAAATTTTACAGGTTGATTTTCAAAGATAGAAATTACTTTTGTAACAAGTTTTGAAAGAAGAACCATTGCGCACAGCTCAAGCCTAGGAAGTGTTACCGTCTTTAATGGAGTTATCCTTGATTTGGAAGAAACTAATGCACAGGAGATAGTCTCATCGGCATAGAACGTTCTCAGATATACGCATGCGCCATAAGCTGCCAAGCTACTGTCTGAGAATCCATGAAGCTCAACCTTTAGAATTATTTTTTCAGAAAAGTAGAAACGAGGAATCTTTAAATTTTTTAAATGTGAAAAGTCCTGTAGAAACTTGTTCCAATCGTTTAGAATATTTTTGTCCGAAATTTCTGTGTCCCAGTGTATTTTTTGCAGATAGAGTTTCTGCATAAGCATTTTGCCTTTAACAATAAAAGGATTTATGAGTCCCAAAGAGTCGAAACATTGTGCTAATGCAGACAGAATTTTTCTTTTTGTTACTGGTGGGCAGAAATCATGTTCGGGGACGGAAATTGTTATTTGGTCTTCCGAAGGGTCCCATTTTAGGCCTAGAACCTTGCTAGAAGTAGAATCGAAATTTAGGTCATATTTCTGAATAGTATTTTTAGAATATTCTGAATTAATTTGTTGTAGGAATATGGATGAATTTGAATGAAATTTATGTAATGTAAAACCATGGCGGTTTAGAACAGAATTTAATTGCTGAAGTATTTCGAGCAATTCTTGAATATTATTTGACCCACATAAACCATCATCTACGTAGAATTGGGTTTCGAGAAAATGCGAGGCCAATGGGAATTGAATTTTATTTTTATTTGAAATCTATTGCAAGACTCTCGTCGCAAGAAATGGGGCACTGTTAGTCCCGTATGTAACAGTATTAAGTTGAATACATTTTATAGAATCGTGGGGATTGTCCCTCCACAGAATGTTTTGTAGAAACCGTTGATCTTTGTTGATCCACGTCTGTCGAAACATTTTTTGGATATCACAGGAAAATATGAATTTGTATTGCCTGAAACGAACTAGAATATCGAATAGATCAGGTTGCACCTGATACCCTTTTAATGAAATATCGTTCAGACTTTTTCCTGTGACTAGCATCCATGACGACACGCAAAGTTGTACTTTTATTTTGTTCGTTGATGACACACAAATGTGGAGTAAAATATTTTTTGTCAGAATTTTCATTCACGAACGAAAGAGGCACATATTCAGCATGCCCTGAAGAAATATATGTGTCAATGAAGTTTTTGTACTCGACAAATAATTTTTTATCTTTTTGGAATTTATTTTCGAGCGAGAGAAAACGCCGTTTGGCTATAGAAAATGAATCACCCAGTAACTAGTGTTCTTGTGCACTTTTTAAAGGAATATCTACTACAAAGCGTCCAGTTTCAAGGATCTTTGTAGTAGTTTAAAATATTTGTTCGGCCAGCTCGTCAGCTTCCGAGAGAATAGGTTTTTTAGAAAGTTCTTCCATATTCCAAAATTTTGTGAGCAGCTCGTCCGTGCTACACGTAGAAAGTAGAGCAACCTCTTCAGAAACATTGTTTGATACTGTAGGGGCCGTCAAGTGAGGAGCTATCACGCCGGCGATTAGGTACCCCAGATGCGAAGCCTGCAAAATTGGAAGCCTGGGGCCAAGAGGAATTATTTCTGGAAGAATTAGGTCGTAGTACAAATCTGCCCCAACTAAAATGTCTATTTGACTGGGTTTGTGAAAGGAATCATCGGCGAGAAAAACGTCCCCTGAAATTGGTAATTTTTTTGTAAGAATGCGGAACTGTGGAAGATTGCAAGTAATATTTTCTAAGATAGCACATGAAATTTTGAAAGATTTTTTATTAAAATTAGAATGCATTTTTATGTTGACCATCTTTTTTGAAATAGAATTATTTTGACCTATGCAGAGATATTTAGAAAAATGTCATATGGCTTATAACCCAGCCTATCAGCGAGACACCGGGTACAAAAGCTAGTCTGACTTCCTGTATCGAGTAACAATCGGGCCGTTAAAGGGTTCCCGTTTTTGTCGAAAATGGTGACTTTGTCCGTAGCTAGAAGTATGTTTGAATTTTTTACGGACAAAGCAGAAAATGAATTTGTAAGAGGTTTTGCCCTTGAACCGCAGGACCTTGAAAATTTGAATTAGACGAATGTTCGCATTTGTAATTGTTTGAAATTGTAGAAGTTAACGGACTTTCATTATTGTGGGTCGTAGAAAAAGTATAATCTTTACCCGAAATGTGAAGAACAGTGTTATGGTGCTTTTTACATATGGTGCATCCATGTTTTGAGGAGCAGTTTTTAGAATAATGCCTACCTAGGCAGTTTACGCAGAGACCTTTTAAATTTACGAATTTTATCTTGTCATCATGCTGAATGTTTTTGAAAAATTGACATTTATAAATTTTATGTCCTTGTTTTTTGCAGTAAATACAATAAAAGTCAGAAACTAAATTATTTGAACTATTATTTTTATTTGAATCCTCTGATGTGTTATTACTGTATGCATGATGTGAAACTTTTACGTTTTTGGTTTGCCTAGGATTTGTATTTTCCAGGCTTTCCAGAACAATGCACCTTTTTTCTAGAAATTTAAGAAAAGCATCTAAATTAGGTACATCTGTATGATTTCGCTCAGTTTCAAAAAGTCTCCTTGTTGAAAAGTCTAATTTGCTTTCTAGCAGAAAAACTAAAATTATATCAATGAGCTCTGAACTTAAAAATTGCAAATTTTTCAACAGTTGCATATTTTTTGTTACAGTAGTTAGAAAATTTCTGAGAATCTGCGGTGAGCTGTTTCTAAGTGTAGGAATGTCTAGAATTTCTGATAAATAAGAATTTATGACCGTGACCTTATTTTGATAGCGGTTTTTTAGAATATCTAAAGCAATTGAAAAATTTTCATTTGTGACTTTCAAAGAATCCACCAACTTTAGAGAATCACCCTGTAGATAACTTTTCAAGTAAAGAAATCTTTGGATGTCAGAAAGGGACTGATTTTTTATTATCAGTGTGTCGAATAGTTCGTAGAAGCTTTCAAAATCACTTACGTGTCCAGAAAATTTGTTTATACTGATTTCTGGGAGTTTTACGGCCATTTGTTTATTGGCGCTCCCTGTATTAGTAATTTCCAATGATTCAATTGTATTTTGAAGTTTTGAAAGAGTCGCGAAATAATTTTCTTCAAATAAGGCACGGTCACATTCTTGAGAATCGTCCAGGAATTCAATTTCATCCTGTACGCTATTGAAGTCAGAAAAAAGGTCTTTTAACCTTTCTTCTCGTGTTTTGAATGAGAAAATATCTTTTTCTGAGTCGTGGTTTATTTCTAGCCACGCTTGAATTCTAGCAACTGAATCTAGAATAGAATGATTCTTTTTTGTTAATTTATTTAAACCTTTATTGCTCATTGTAATAACTTTAATTTGTTTATTTTTGAATGAAATAATTTCTTTTTGAATTAATTAATTCTGAATGATTAATTTTGAATTTATAACATAACAAGCATGCGATAAACAAAAATTTAACTGAATAGTTCTTTTCTGAAATAACTTTGAATTTATATAGAAAAGTTTGTTTGTACCCCTGGGTTCTTGGTACTTGAATGTGGGCTGCTTCTTCCTCGCTGGAGTCTGAAATCAGCTAGTCCTGGAACTGCATTTCTTGAAATTGTCCTGGTTTTTTAGACTAACACTGTTTTGTTCATTGAACGTTTATTTGTCCGTAGAATAAATAACGCACTCACTATGTCTCTAGAAATTATTGTCTATCGACGAGAATATCCGAAATACGCGAAACTTTTAATGTCTTTTTGAATGCGTAGAATGAAAAAGAAACTTGTATTGAGTATTTTTAGGCCAGAAAGTAGTAGGATCAGAATACGGTTTGAAGTCATTAAAATTCGGCTCGAAGTGAACAAAATGGAGGGTGCCGGTTTACAACATTCCTTCCATGGAGAGGCTTATATGCAACAGTGTCTCTTTCAGCGGCTTTGTTCTTGCTGTAAGCCCAATTAGTCCGCTAGCCTTCGACAGCTCAGTAGAGAAACTAAAATGGACTTTCAAAGTTGCTTTTATCTGGCCTGTTGAATTGATATAGTGAAATAAAACAATTACTTGTTTAGAAAGAAACTGTAATTGAAATAAGAAAGGGCAAGAAGTAGAGCTTATAAAATTTGAGTGTATAACTTATCGTAGGAACTTAATTTGAATATTACAATTTGCGAACGAAAGCGAAAACACCATAACACTTATTCACATATTACGGCTTCCCGGTCAATTGCGTAAACTGCAACGTGGAGAATCCTCTCCGAACTTTTGAAATATAGATGTTAGCCCTACAAAAGTCGCTAAATCACTAGCCCCGCTGGAATATTTTTTTGTTTATGCATTTTGAAAAGCCGGTCTGTCGTCAAGTAGGCGCTGTGGGCGGGGATTAACATTCTCAGAAACAAGGTCTAGGTAGACTGGATTTATTTAGGTAACCGACGCGAAAATAGAATTATTTGATACAAAATAGAATTATTGGTTTGGAGATATAGTTCTGCAACAGTGATTCTTCCTCCTGAATCGGTAGATCGGTATCAATATGGCTAATAATAGGGCGTTTTCCCTTTCATGATGGGGCTTTTAAACCGGTCGACAAACCGTCTAGGAAAGCTTGTCCTTTTATTCACATTTAAATCCTGCCAAATGTTTGTCACAGTATATCCTCTATTTAACCAGGTTTCATCTGTATAATATGTTTTTTTTTTCATTTCTTCGAAATTCTGCTATTTGTGTCAGATACTTTCTACGCCATAAAATGGTTTCTTTTTTTTTTCAATACGCATACTATCCCTCTTTCTTTTTAAACACCTAAAACTCGTTTCACGTAGACTACATATCAAAACAGGTCTTAATATTTTTGAAATATTTTCATTAGATAAAAGAGAAGAAGTAATTTTTTATAGTTGTTAATTATTTTTTAAAATCAAATTTTATTTGTTTCCTTCCTCTCGTCTCAACCTTTAAGGTATTATTATTATATATTTCATCATCTGTTTTAATTACTCTGTACACACTCTCTTCTGAAACTTTCATCAAAATACTACATAATGCAACTACATCGCGTATATTCGTATCTTGTTGTCTGGCTCGAAGTCATTTAAACACATTTCCGATCATAGTTTTTTCTTCGCGGGGATAAATTGTGACGTTTCTTTTTGATACACGGTTTACTATTACTACTGTCAGTTATTTTTATTATTTGTCACCAACATGAATTAAAGCTAGTTACTCATAATTGTAAACGTAGAGGCGCCTTCCACTAATAACACTACATAAAAAACTACACGAACAATATTGCTGTCAGTTACGTCGCCTTAATCTGAGACGAAATTGTTGATCTCATACATTATCTAATGTTAGAAAAAGATATAAACTACAACCTTGCAGACAAAGTCAAGTTTAATCGTACACGCTGACAATGTTATATTTTCCCTAGAACCAAAATCTTTGCCAAAATATTAGACAGTTTAAAAATAGACCAATTAAATTATTGAGTACCTTTTTTAAAGTGTAAACGTTAAATTTTATTGACCTATAGAAAACCTTTAAAAAAGAGTCACTCGTTACAATTGTGGTACTTTACTGTATATTACCTATTTGTTAATCTATCTTTTTTTAGATAAAAAGGTACATACTTTATACTGACTTTTATGATGATGTAACGCATAAATATTTACACTAAAATAATAATAGATATCTTAACATGAAATAAGCAACACAAGCAAACATGCTTGTGTTGCTTATTATTAAAAATTAATTTCTAGTACAAAACCGGTATATATAATTGATCCAACTGTCTGCTCCGTCACTGACATGGGAGTCCGGATTTTCTTACATTTCTGTGTAATTCCGACAATAACTAAATCCTTTACTCTTTATTCAAGAATTTGCCGTAGAAGTGCACTCGATAAAACCGAGTTATTGTTTAATGGGGTCGAAGGTCGATAAACCTACCTTATATGACTGCTTGAACTAAGTGACGTCAGTTTGTAACTTCGTCCGGTATCGATTTTGACAGAAATCTACAAATTTAATGGAGGAATGGAGTAGAAAATGGAAAGTTTTATGGAACAATTTAGTTTGAAGAAGTTTAGAGAACGGAAGATATTTGTGAACTGTGTTAGTAAGTGGATTTATAAGTCTTTTTCTAATAAAAAGTAGGTGAAAATATATAGTGGTATAATATTTCTAATAATTCTTTGAAAAATTGTTGTCAAATAAGAACAAGAGAGAATAACTACTAAACATGTTCGTAACAAAAGAGAGGGAAAATATGTATAACATTTCTTTTGGAAGGCCGACATATGACTGTAGACGGATTATGAAATTTAAATACATGTACTTTACAGAAATTCCTAGAGATTTACTAATTTATACAGAATTGTACAATGATATAAGAATACTGTTTTACTAAAAGAGGTTAATACAGGGTAATGGAAAGGGAAAATAACTCAATTTTCATTAAGACTAGAATAGAAAAGAAATAACCGTTCTAAAAGGATGTCATAATTAAGATTTTATAATAAAAACAGAAATATTGATATATAACAATTTACTTATGAACTCTATCTGGTAAGTCCAACGGTTTTTGTCTCCATTTCCCGCTATTGTACAGTCGTTTTACAGCACTAGAATTTGGGTGAACTTCTATCACACTGTATGTGGTGCATTAACAATATGCCTAAGGACCTTCGATTGAAACATCTGCAGGATTTCAATATTGGATTCGCTTGCGCACCATGGTTTAATTTAGTTTCATTATATCTTATTCGCCATTTTCTAACCATATCTGAATGGTGGTTAAGTGGACTTGTAACCTTATAGATGCTTCGACTGAATTTGTGTTAGACGAGACGATGATAATGTCATCAGCAAGTGTTGTCAAGGAACACTGATTAAGAGTAGGTAGATCAACCGTTTACAATAGATATAAAATGAAACTAGCACACTACCTTAAGGTACGCCGGAGTTTAGAGGTCTCAATGCTAATACTACCTACGGTACCGTAATTTATCTGGAAATATCTGTCGGTTAGGTAGGCTTTGAATATTCTATAGAATTCGGACGGTAGCTGCTGTTTAATTTTATATAGCAAATTTGTATGCCGTACTTTATCAAAAGATTGTGTAATGTCCTAGAAGACTGCAGAACAATAGCACTTTTCCTCCAAATCCGGATTCATGGTTTATGATATTAACAACTCTGTGAACTTGGTCAACTGCAGTGTGTTTTTGTCGAAAACTAAATTGGTAATCAGGAACTAAGCAGCTTTCTTCTAGGAAACAACTCAATTTCTTTATTATATGTTTTTCGAGCATTTTAGCAATAATTTTTAATAAACCAATGGGTCTAATCTAATAACTATATGACAGTGTTTCCCAAATAGTGGTCCGCGGACCCCCGGGGGTCCGCGACATATTTTTCGAGGGTCCGCGAGCCCACGGCATAAAAAAAGAATAGGCAAAAATACGTTCACAATTTTTTGAAGTTTTAAGAATTAATGTTTGATCTGGCAACGGTGCTTGCTAACACATAAACACGTCATGGCTTCGGGCGTGGCCTTGCTTCGGGCGTGGCCTTGCGCCTACGCATTTTTTTTGTCTGAGCTTAGTTTCTCCTGTAACGTGTAAAGTAATGGTAACGTGACAACTTTAGAATCGATTTGGAAGCAGATACACACAATTTTTATTACAATTGTTCGGTTGATTAGTGACTAATAGTGACTAGTGTTTTTACTATGGATCGTTGGTTGAAAAGCGGCTCTTTGAAAAGACCACACTGTGATGATGAGACGGAACAACAACCAAGTATTTCTCAGGAGTCAGAAACTCAACCTAAGGCAGCGAATTCGACGCCAAAAAGTATTGGTAAGTTTCGTGGGAAGCAACGAAAATATAATGAAGAATATTTACAATTTGGATTTATTGAAAATACCGTCAACGACGAGTTAAGACCACAATGTGTTTTATGTTTTGATGTGCTTTCAAATGAATGTATGAAACCGGCAAAACTTCGACGTCATTTACAGCGAAAGCACCCTGAATCAGAGAATAAATCTATTGATTTCTTTCGATTGAAAATGAAAGAACTTAAACAGAGTCAAAACGTAATAAAAACAGTTGCTTCTGGAAATGAAAAGGCCACACTTGTTTCTTTTCAAATAGCGGAATTAATCGCTAAATCTGGAAAGTCCCACACTATAGCAGAGGAGTTACTGCTTCCAGCTGCGCAGATTATGTGTAAGACCATGATTAGTGATTCTTCTGCAAACCAGTTGCAAGTAATACCTCTCTCCAACAACACTATAAAAAGAAGAATAACCGATTTATCCCTGAATGTTGAACAGATTTTAATTGCAAGACTCCAGATTTGTAAAATGTTCGCCATACAACTTGATGAAAGTACAGATATTTCAAATAAAGCAATTTTGTTGGTATTTGTTCGTTACGACTATGATGGTGAAATTCATGAAGACTTTTTGTGTTTACGGGAACTAATGCGTACTACAGCTGACTGTGTGTTTAACGCTCTCAATGATTTTTTTACTGAATCTAATATATTGTGGAACAAATGCGTTGGATTAAGTACAGACGGAGCCCGTGCTATGTCTGGAAAATTAACGGGTCTTGTGGCACTCGTGAAAAATGTAGCACCAAATATAATATGGACTCATTGCTGTATCCATAGGGAAGCTCTAGCTTGCAAAAAAATGCCGCCATCGTTAAAATTGGTCTTGGACGAAGTTGTTAAAATTATTAATTTTATTAAGGCCAGGCCGTTAAACTCCCGTGTTTTTCAAGCAATTTGTGAAGAAGCAGGCAGTGAACACATTCAACTCCTTTTACATACAGAAGTACGATGGTTATCCCGGGGAAAGATTTTGGCTCGATTTTTTGAATTGCGCAACGAAGTGCGACTTTTTCTAAGTGAGAATAAATTTGAATTAGCTGAACGACTTAACAATTTTTCTTGGATGTGCATGACAGCATACTTATCCGATATTTTTGTTTTTTTAAATGGACTGAATCTACAATTACAGGGCAAAAATGTAAATATTTTTAAAACTGACGAAAAAATAGAAGCCACCATACAAAAATTACAAATTTGGGCTAACCGTGTGGAACAATCATCTTTAAGTTCATTTCCGACTTTAGATTCGTTTCTGAAATCCGAGGAAGAAACTTTGCCACAAGAGATTCAACTTATAATTTGCGAGCATTTGCGGAATGTAGTTATAAGTTTTCGTGAATATTTTCCTGCACCAAATGATGAAAACAGCTGGATTAGAAATCCGTTTGTTACATCAAGAATTGAAGAAAATGCTAGTCTTACAGAAAAACAACAAGATCAGCTCGTGGACTTGTCTTGTAGCAGTTCTAAAAAAGATATTTTTAACGACAACGATTTAATTCAGTTTTGGATTAAAATTAATTCTGATTACAACGATCTCTCCGAAAAGGCTATGAAATATTTTATTCCATTTTGTACGACGTATTTATGTGAACAGGCTTTCTCTGTATACGTTATTTTAAAATCAAAACAAAGAAATCGACTGGATGTTGTTTCAGATCTAAGGTTAAAAATTTCAAATATTAGACCTGATTTACAAAAAATTATGAAGGAAAAATCAGTGTTCCATTCTTTTCATTAAAATTTAAAACTGCTGAAAATTTATAAGTTTTATAATGTAATCATTGTATTTTATTTCTATTTTCTTTTATTAATTATTAATTAAATAACATATTTAAAAAACGCAATAGTTGTTTTTTTTATTTTTCTAACGAAACTGTTTCTGGGGGTCCCCATGATCCTATTGTCTAATTTTGGGGGTCCGCAATTTTGAGACATTTGGGAAACACTGCTATATGAAGTTACGGATTCTAAAGACTTCATATATATTCTAAAGCAAAATATCCTAATCTTAATACTGCGCTGTAGATTTTTGTTAAAAAAAAGATCGCATTTTGTTGAAATTGACACAAGATAAATCTAGTATGCAGCTCATAACCAGGCGGTTTCTGTTTATTAATATTAAATAATTAAATATTGCGTCAATCATTTCAGTTTTTCTTAAATGTTTAATAGGCAAAGACATATGGTATTGGCAAACCAAATATCTATGAATATTTTTCTCTTCTTCTGGTTGTAACTTACAGGGAAATGAGAAAAATGTAGTTTCCAGGTATTGGAAAAATACATTTTCCTTTTCGTCATCAGTGGGTGCCCAATGTCCGTTACTCATTTTGATAGGTAGTATATGTTGTTGTGGTCATAACAATTTTCTGATAGCCTTCCAAAGAGTAGGTTTGTGGCTTCTAATGGTGATAAATCTCTTAAGTATTTTGCAGTTGCTGTATTTTTTAGATCACTAAGCATTTTCAGATCTTTAGATAGATCAAGATCTTTACAAGAAATACTGGTGACTGATTGGATGTTAAGTTGAAATATGATTTAGTTGATTATCTGCTATTTCTTTGGTTATACAGAAATCAAGGAGATCTGAAATTTTTCTTCTGTCTGTTAGGAAATATGTAAGTTCGTCTCAAGAATATCTTTTGGGGTTATTAATATTTGAAGTAAGCCACGTGGGTTTATTAATTTACAGCCCCAAAAGGATGTTTCGCATTGTAATCACCACAGACTAGGAATTAAAAATTAGGCTTAGGATTTAAAAAAAATTGAAAATTGATTTGTTTTTGTTGTATGCTTGAGAGGGCAATATAATGACGACAGAGTGATTGGTCTGTTTGTATGTTTGTGGACTGCAGGTCCAGTATTATAGTAACCTGTAGTTCCTAATGTTTTATACTGCTTTAAATCATTATGGCGGAACCTCCGTGTTCAGCATCACCAAGATGATTTGTGGTATATAATTTATAGTTTTGCATTTTCCAGTAACTTTTACTTTAAAGTACGTTTTAGAAATAAGGTTTATATCAGTTCTATTTGCAAATAAAAATGTTTTATCTGTGTCTTAAAAAAATAAACTTTTGTCTATGTTAAGCTGCACTGTTAGCATACCATATGGCTAGTTTAAGTAGAATAGCCATTTAAATGATTCTGGACTCGACTGTCGCCAGTCGGCTTGATAAATCGTTTAATCTATTTGCTAATGTAGTAATAACGTTTTTTAGTTTATCTATAATTGTGTACATATTAGTCTGATCATTGGGCTGAATCTTCGTTCTTAGAATCTGCATGTTGTGTTTCGAGTTGTTGTTATTCTCTAGTTTAGAGTATACTGTGAGTTACCTATGTGTATATTAAATTTGTTTATCGTCGTTGGTATTGACTATTGACAAGCGGTTTTTTTCTTTGGAATAAAAATCTGCGTTTTTGAGCTGCTTGTAAATATTGCACCTCTTGTAATTTGCAGAATTACTCCCTTTACATAGTGCGCAAGTTGCTGGAATTCTTTTATCTTTCATATAATCTTTAGAAAGATGACCAAGGCCACATCTGACACATCGAGAAAGTCTGTTACAATAGTTTTGTGTGACCATAAACTTGGCATCTCATAGCTTGTGGTAGGTTACGTCACAAGTGTAGAGCTTCAAACTGGTCTATCGTGTTTTGCAAAACTTTGATATCATAAATACTCTTATTGTTAATATTAGGTTTAAGATCAATGTAAAACATTGACAATGGTAATTTACATTAATTAAAGTTAAATTTGAACCAAAAAAACAAAAAATAACTTTCCATAAAGCCACCTACGATGCATGATAGTCACTAGCCGAATATAGTTCCAAAATTATAATTTTTTCGACAAATGTTGCTCGTATGGTATTAAAAACTGTTATAGTAAGAAAGGAAATAGGAAATATTTTTTGATAAGACCATTACAGAACATTTTAGCATATGATACAAGGTAAGGAGAAATTAGAATGACGATGTCATGGCTTAACGACATTCACGATTGGATAGGAATAAGCACAATAAGCAGTGCTGCACAACTATTTCGATTAGATGAAGACCGTGACAAATTCACCAATGCAATTCCTAAAGTTAGGGAGACCTAATATGGCACTGAAAGAAGAAGATACCTAGTTCTTGATTTTATTTTTAATTTTTGATAAGAATACGATTTTAATTATATTAATTGTAAGATTAGCATTAAAAATTTATTATTGGGAGTTGGAAATATCTTGTTTTATTTATTATTACCACAAATGAGATGAAAACAATAACAAAGTTATTTTACCGACTTTCTGGTAGTTTTCGCAACATAATCGTTCCTTTTAGCTAAAAATGGCCACTTGTGTGATACGTAAAGTTTAGGAAGAAATTTCGGGTCTTATAAAACATTATGGTTCATTACATGGGAGCAAGAGGGCTTAAAAATCTTCTTGAATACCCTTCATATGCTTTTTTAAATATTTTGCACGTTTAATTTTTTGCGTGCTCTTTTAGAGCTTCCAGATGAAGAACTGAGTCGTCATTTGTTTGTTCTACATTCCAGTTACCATTACTAATTGTTTTTTGTAGTGTTTAACTTAAATTACCTAAACAAAAATAAACAAGAAACTAGTCAGTGATTAACTAATAAATCGATAAAAAATGGTTATTTTTAACGCTATCTCTCGGCGAAGGTTTATACGGAACTGACTTTTCAAATCAAAATAAAAAAGTTTTCAAGGATTTCTGTTAATACATGTTTCTATTACTTGTTTTATTTAACGTGAAAAGTTCGAAGTGGAAATAAAAAATTCAAATACTTAGCAAGGTACAAATTCTTACTTCTTATTTAAAAAAATTGGTTGAGATAGGTTCATAACTTCAAATATTACAAGGGTGTTTCCAATATAAAAAGAGAATACTGAATATTATTTGATATTTATAATATCATCATCATCAATGATGCTATCCTATATTTTGCAAATCCCTTCTATACCAAAATATAAAGAAACAGTTTAAAACTGTGTTCTTATCTTTATGTCATAAATCAGTTAAATCTTGTACAACTATTTCACTTCTTTAAACAGAAGTTTAAAAGCGGCTGACGCTTTAGGGCTTTCCCAATTTTCAAGAGGTTTTCCAGACGCATCAATCCGCATATTACAAATGGATATATTTTATAAGTCACTTTAAAACTAGTAAACAAGATAAAGCCGATACCGTGTCATTATTTACATGTAAATTTTTAAAATTTTAAACATGGTGCAGTCTGAAAGGATTGTAGCCGACCACCAAACACATATTTCAAAGTAAACTTGATTAAAAATGCATCGGGCTGTTGCTTTGAAAAATATAGAGGCTTTGGTTGAGTACGCGATAGAATTTTGATGCTAAAAATTGTAAAGGGGGTAAAAACATTATCGAGTTTTGACCAAACACCGCTATACTGTTGAATACCATGAAATATACAATGTCGAATTATGTAAAATATAAAATGTGAAAAAATATGTTGATCAACGAAAAAAAAAAAAATACGTACCGTCAGTACGTTTGAGAACCGAATAGTTTTAATTTAACCGAAGGATAAACAAAATGCAGAAAAGAGCAACTCGTATAGAATATATAAGTTGAGTAATAAAATATTACTAATAACAAAAACAATAACAAACATCGTTATGGTGGGGTAGTTTCTCTAATTACATTTTGCCACATATTTCCATTTTGCGTTATACCAATATTTAAACATTCGTGTATGTTGAGTACAACTTACTTCTACTTACTTTCTTGTCATGTCCGAAACACCAACAACTTAAGTTCAGTATTTCCAATGGTATTGCCATTTCCATAATTTCCATATGTATTGCCCTGTCTTTTACTAAAATTCAATCTTTACCAGTGCAAGTTCTCTTATGTTTGTACATGTTGGTAGGTAGTGACTAGTCTGATAAGCGACACAGTCACTTGTCCAGACTGGTGCACCAAATGTGCTTTATATTTTGTATTAGTTAGTTGGAAAGATGACGTTATTTCTTGCACTAACTTTTTCTTGGACTCTTGAAAATGGTATCTGTAAGACAGAGATCTATCTGTATATATGCCGAGGTATTTTGGCGTTTTGTTGTGTTCTATCATCTGTCTACACCATTCCAACTCTAGCGTCCTTCGACCATGCTGCTAGTAAGGTGAAAAGTAAACACCTATGTTTTTGGGTTTCAGATGATTTTCACCATAGTATCTAGAGCTTTTGTTAGTTTTCCCCGAGTTTGTTGGACGTTCTTTCCTGAACTGCCACTGCTGTAAGTAACTATTGTAAACAAATGGCTTGTTTGTTGGTTTACGGGTTGTTTATTCTAAGACGACTGTTCTTTTACTGGAGTGTTATGTAGAAGGGTTTGTTTTTGAGAAAGTATTCCAATAACATTTTGAGTCGGAATTTCTTTGCGTTTAAAAACCATCATGAATGTGTTGAGACAAAGGGGAGACATTTCTAAAATAACTTGTATTCGCCGAATACTTACCTACCCTGATTTTAAGAGCACCGCTGTAGCTTGCCTGCAGATTTTGAGGATTTGTAACTTTAGCATACAGCAATTTATCATTTGTAAAAGTCACTCGATGGTGATTGGCCCAAAATATTTTTTTTTTTTAATCATGAATGTGTTGCTTGTGTAAGTCCATTCTACAATATGCAAAGCATCTTCAGGTTTCGATACAAAGTTAAATAAAGGCTGAAATAATAACTCATATTAGGGTGTTATCTAATAAAGATAAACAAAGATAGATGATATAAATTACATTAATTATACCAATATTACATGTCTGTGGTTTTTTAAAGGTAAGACCCACAAATTGATATAAAATAGTCTATTAAATTGTAATAAATTAATAAATGAACAAATAAATAAAACATTACTTACATGCCGGTACTCTTTTAATTGATGGTTGGAAGAACATGGTTCAAACTATCCTGTATTGTTGAATAGAGAACTTAAGTCTGCTATTGTAACTGTTTGACAATAAACGGGAAGTTGTTGAGGAGATAGATTTATTTTTCTTCGTCGATATTTCGTTGGACCTTAACCTTGTTTCTTCTTAATCTCTTATTCTTGATAGTAACCAAGATTAAAACTAACCTCAAGATACGTCTTCTGTTTTGTTCTATGTTACCAAATTGCACCACCTAATCATTCAGTCAGCGGATATCGCATGTAGTATCCTCTCCCCAGCCTGTATTGTTGCGCCAAAATGGTCATCCTCAAATATCTCTTGTCATATCGTTAAAGTACGGATTTAGATTCTACATTGAACCCCGTTATGTATTCAGTTCGGCAACCTTTTGAAATATACTTTTATAATATTTGTTTCACTATTTGTACAAACTTATCATATGACCAGCACTTCTTGATCCAAGTATCCAAATTGGACCTTAACTTGAAAGAAACAAGTTTCATACCTGAATTATTATCTCTCGCTGACAAATATATTATCTGTCTTGTAACGTCTGCACATTTTACCGATATTAAAAGACGCGGGCTATTTTGGATCATAAATAAGGTTTAGGTTTATGCTTTCTGCCCATTTTTCTAGTTTTTTAGTATTGGAGTATGTCTCGCTATAAGCCCACAAGACACTTTGGTAGTTTAAGTTATCCAGGACGAATTATATTGGCATCGAGTGATAGATATCTTATTGTTAGATGGTACTATATCACACAGGATTTAAATTCCACCGTGTGAATCTCGATGTCAACTCAGTTTTTTAAAGATGTGAACGCTAGTTTCTTGTCTGATTTGACAAAGACCGCGCTACCACACCGTTTATGTGGTCTCCGTAATATAAGCTTCCTACCTCCTAATACTGGGTATGCGACATGTGCAGTACCTCGATAAGCTACTTGACCTAGCAGAACGTCGACACCATGGTCTTTGCATAAACAGACAATTCCAGGCAGATTTTCTGCCGATAGTCCTCCATGATAGGCTTACCTCTCAGCGATTCTTCGTATGGACAGATCATAATTTTACCAGCTTCACAATTTTAACTACTCCTTTTATAATTATTTGCTCCACATTTATATATAAGGTAATTTCCAAAGTTTTATGTTTTAGGATTCAGTATTATCTATTAAATAGCAACGTTTTTTGGCTCGTGTCATTTAGAGCACAGTTACACGCACAGGATACGTGTGTTTACAGTTTTTATCAGCTTAAAAGTGGCATGCATATTATTTTAATTTTTTTTTTAATATTTATTATTGAACTTGCTGAAATAAAACTAAAATGTTTGTGTTTGTTGCGATTTTTTATCAACGGTGTTCCTCTCTTGACAAGTCCGATTACACTTTTAATTTTTTCCAAATTGGTTTGTTGAGAAATATTATTATTTATTTAGCTTTCATAAGATGTATCCTAAATACGTGTTGGTTGTAATTTTTCCAGAAAATGTTTTAGATCAAAACCAGATCAGAAAGGTTCCCCACAAAATATAGCAATGCATAGCAATGCGGTTAAATTGATTCATTTTGTAATTGTAATGTAAATGTATGTAGGTATTATTCGTTAAGATCTATCTGTTAAGAAATGGGTTATGTCTATTCAGAATGTTAAATAATTTGCCCGAATTATTACAAATTAAAATAAATAACGAATGTTTCCAAAATTCCTATCTTGTAAAGTTTAATAAATATTTTATTAGATTCTCTAGTCAATTCAATACGGAGAAAATCTTTTTTTTTTTGTCTTCGCATAGAATTCATTTGCAAACAGATTCAAATATTTATTATAACTTTCTCTTTGTATGTAAATTTACTTCAGCGCTAGCGTATCGATTTTTTTACTTCAATTTTGTTGTCACGTGTGTATATCGACTATTGTTATTGTCCTTTCAATATTTTATATGAGAACAAATCCTTTGTAATATGGCTGGAATGTATGAAAAAAGATTTTTTAAAAGATGTTTTAAAAAAGAAGAGATAATAAGTATATACAAGGTTTTTATCCAGAAGATTATATTATACCAATTATACATATTGTAACCATCTCTATTCGCGTCTCGTCAGTCGAGATGCAGGGACTGCTTTATCTCAGACTGCTTCAATATAGTCAGATGTTTACAGTGCAAAAGAGAAAACTGACACAAAGCTGTCCCTGCATCTCTGTCTAATGGGCCAGGTTTATCGACTACATCACCTTTTAATTGCTCATTTAGATCACGTGGTCGACAAACCTGTCAAATTAGAAAGATATGCAAGGGCAACTTTGCGTCATTTGTCTCTAACGCACTGGAGGAATGGGTTGGCATTGCAACGATTAGTCTATCTTGTATTATATGTCTATGCGTATAATACAAATAGACTAATTGCTAAAACAGTTGTGTTTACCCAGTGCGACTAAGAAAACTGACGCAAAGCAGTCACTGCATATCCTTCTAATTTGCCAGGCTTATCGACCACATGACCTAGAAGACCTATGAGAAGGTAACGTGGTCGATAAACCCTGCCCAATAGAAAGAGATGCAGGGACTGCATTGGGTCAGTTAAAGGTTTGCCAGAAAGATTAAAGTAGGATGACTTAAGTGACCATATTGATACACAACACTAATAAGTTTTCCTAAAACCAAGAGAATTATTGTGGATCAAAATGTGTTCAATTTGTTTTATAAGGCTCGAAATATGAACTTGCCAATATATAGGAATATAATTTAATCCTAAACCTTCGAAGTTGCGCAATGTCTAGGACTAGGTGACTTCAAGGCATCAAATTTGACACGAAGATAAAAACAAACCATAAAAAAGTGGTATTGTGTCTAGATAATGCTACATCCCACTTCAATAGTCCACTAAATAATTTTTTTAGTCCACTAAACTCATTTTTCTTTCACCAAATTCTACCTCATATTGTTAATCCAGATCCACAGAAGCATTATCCAGAAATCATCTATAGAAATTACTTTATTAAGAGGTTTTTAACTTATTATATATACAGTTATATGTTATATATATGTTATATATACGTTATATGTTATGTTATATGTATATGTTATATATACAGTGGTTGTCCTTGTTAAGAAATAAAATAAAACATCATCATAACCAACACTTTGATATGATTTACAGTTGCTTGGTCAGTCACCATGGGTTTATCAAACAACCACTTAAAGGCTTCTTCTTGTTTTAATCTGTTTTCTGACTATTCTTTTGTTTTAATGAAAGTCAATTCAGAAATTCTTCACAGAACACCATCTGCTGCCTAAACAAACTAATCCACAAACTGGAAACAGTTCAGAGAATTACTATCAAATAAATTACAATTAAATATGAGACTAAAAATAAATCTGGAAATTGACAATGTCATAGAATATTTTAACCAATCTAAACAGGAAGCTGCTTGGAAATAAATGACAATCAAGGAAGTAAAACATTCTTATCAAATTATAAATAAATTCAATCACAAAATTATTGAAAAATGAATATTAAGACGTAGATGGCAGATGACGAGAGCACCACAAGACGAGACCAATCTGAATAGAGCTACAGCTCAGTTAAAGGCATTATTAAGTAACCATAAAAACAATGGTATACATTTTTATCTCACACGTCTTTCGCTGACAGAAACTACCGACTGTTCACTCCGAAAAGCAACCAGGCAAATGGAACATCTTTAATTCTCCAATCCACACTAAAGATTGTGAAATCCAAATTTAACTAGAATCTTTATATCAACTTAGAACTCCTTTAAAAAAATTTACATTAATCGAAGTCAATAATAGTATTCACACTAAGTTAAGCCCCAAAAAGTCCTCAGGGTGTGATCTAATTACCGTGTCTTAAAAGAATTACCTAGAAAAGCCCTAATAAAGAGACTAACAGACCAACTCAATAATCTAGCCCATAATTGAATAACACAACCAATCGGACAAAGGCTCAAACGAAAAACCATACCCGACCTGTTAACTATAAACTAGGCGCAGAAGCCCAATATAATCTAGAAGCAGAAACCCAACTAAACCCTAGTAGCGGCTTCCCACGGTCGGCGATATTGCGGACTTAAGCGGACCAGCACACACCACGTCCGTGCTGGTGCGTCCTATCCATCTAGAGTCGGTAACATCAAAGGTGCGGTATATGCTCGTGCTCGCGATCCTAGCGCGTCTGTGTTTTAACAGACGACAAGTCCAAGTCAGAAATTTTTCATTCGCTTACACGAGTAGTTGTCTGTAGTGTTGTCAAAGTTGTTTTGCAGTTTTTTGCTGAAAATGGAATGTACAAACGAAGTTGTTTTTGATTTTTTAAATTTGTATCAAGATGAACGATGTTTATGGAATTCCACGGCGCCAGAACATAAGAACCGGAACGATGCATACGATGCATGGAACCGAATAAAAAATCAATTGAAGAATATTACTATTTCCATTAAAGAATTAAAAAAAGAGAGATAATTTATTGTCGACATACAGAAGGCAAAAAACAAAAGTTAGAGGATTGATGGTAACTAGTAGTAGGGCTGATGATGTTTACAAGCCTTAGTGGCCTTTTTATGATATAATCAAACACTACTGTCACGAACCTACACAGACTGTCACAGACCGTAGGAAGAGCTCTGTCTGCGGTGCGTTGCCGTCCGTGCTGATCGGCTGTCCGCGATAATCTGTAGAATTGCCGATCGTGGGAAGCCACTATAAGACATACGTGACACTATTTCGGTGCCCAGAATACACAGGAAATAGTCAATGGGCAATTTTCTACAAGATATTTATCTTTAATAATATTTATATTGTTAAATATAGAAGACTATATAACTGGAAGTTACCAGCAGATCAAGAAGAGAGAATTGTAAGAAACCAAATAGACTAGGTATTAGTTAGACAAAGATACAGGAACGCAATTATATCCGCAAAAATCAATACAAGTAAATTAAGAAACCCACTCATAAGGCAACGCCTGGCAGATGAAATCAACAACGGATTAATGAATGTTAAAGAACAAATTCTGCAAAATACTGAGACAGAGAAAAAATGGTTATTAATAAAGACAGAAATAGATAAAAGTCAAAAAGAAATTCTAATACAAACCAGATATAAAAAGAAGCAATGGATGACGGAAGAAATTTTAGATTTAATGGAAGAAAGACGTCAATATAAGAACAAAGATAATCAGATGTACAAAAAAGTGGATAAACAAATAAAATACAGAATTAAGAAAGCGAAAGAACAATGGTTAAAAGAACAATGCGCAGAAATAGAAGAATACCAGAAAAGACATGATAGTTTTAACACACATAAAAAAATTAAAGAATTAACTCACAACAATAGAACAAGAAAACCGGGAATACTGAAAGATGCAAATGGGAAACTTGTGTTGAATACTAACGACAAATTAAAGAGATGGACAGAATACATCAATGAACTGTTCAAAGACAATAGAACAGAACAGATGGAGATAGAAGTAGAAGAGGATATGGTTTTAAAGATATTAAAAGAGGAAATTAAAATGGCATTAAAAAACAGCAAAAATGGTAAAGCATTAGGTCCAGACGAAATCCCTATAGAAATCTTAAAATGCATGAATGATGAAACCTTAGACATTATAGTAGACTTATTTAACTCAGTATACAAAACAGGACACATACCGAAACAATGGTTACTCTCCACCTTTTGTGCTATCCCTAAAAATACAAACGCTAAATATTGCAGTGAATACAGAACAATATCACTAATAAGTCACATTCTCAAATTATTCCTGAAAATAATACATGGTCGTATAAATAAAAAACTGGAAGAAGGAATAGATGATAGTCAGTTTGGGTTCAGAAACGGACTAGGAACCAGAGAAGCGTTATTTGCTTTTAATGTGTTAGCTCAAAGATGCATGGATATGAATGTTGATGTGCATGTTTGTTACGTTGATTTTGAAAAAGCATTTGACAAAGTAAGACATGAAAAATTAGTCCAAATTCTAAAGACAAAAAACATAGACCACAGGGACTTACGAATAATAACAAACCTCTACTGGAATCAAAGAGCACAAATCGTAATAGATAACGAACCCAGTCCAGAAATTGAAATCAGGAGAGGAGTTAGGCAGGGATGTATTATGTCCCCATTACTATTTAATGTATATAGTGAAGCCATTTTTGAAGAAGCATTACTATCTCAAAGTGAAGGAATAATAATTAACGGAAGATCTATTAACAACATAAGATATGCAGATGACACCGTGATTATGGCAAGCTCTGCTGAACAACTCCAATTACTGCTAAACAAAACAAACAGTTTCTGTGAAAAATATGGACTAAAAATGAATATAAAAAAGACCAAATACATGATAATAACAAAGAAAACAAATATACCAACAAACATACATTTGGGAAATGTACCGATAGAAAGGGTTGATAAATACAAATACCTAGGAACCTGGATTTCAGACAATAATGATCAAACAACCGAAATAAGAGCTAGGATAGAAATAGCAAGAAATGCGTTTGTAAAAATGAAAACAATTCTCTGCAACAAAGATCTTAGATTAGAACTGAGAGTAAGAGCACTGAGATGCTACGTGTTTTCGATACTGCAATATGGACTTGAAAGCTGGACATTGAAGCAAGAACACATAAATAAGTTACAGTCCTTTGAAATGTGGTGTTACAGGAGGATGCTTAGAATAGCATGGACACAGAAGAAAACTAACACGGAAGTATTGCGAGAAATGGGCAAAGAATGCGAAATAATAAACACAATAAAAATAAGAAAGTTACAATATCTGGGACACGTAATGAGGGGACAGCGATATGAACTGCTAAGGCTGATAATACAGGGAAAGATAAGAGGAGGAAGGAGTATAGGAAGAAGGAGAGTGTCATGGTTGAAGAATTTAAGGGACTGGTTTAAATGCAGTTCTATAGAACTCTTTAGAGCAGCAGTAGATAAAGTAAAGATAGTGATGATGATATCCAACCGATTGGAAGACGCCACTTAAAGAAGAAGATATTATTAAATAGTGTCAGATAATTTACTTACTGTAATTATATTAGAGATTGTACATATATTGGGATGTTAAAAAAAAAATAAAATTTTAATTTATTTTAAAAAACACAAATATTACTATATATTGTGTCTAAAAAAAGTATGCAACTCCTTCCTTAATTGATATTATTGTGTTAATTTATGTTCCTCACAATTGAGATTACAATAAGTTAAAATTATATTTATTAGAAGTTATTGGACCATTATTTCTTGAAAACGAACGGAAATTTCAACGGAACAACCTATTTAAATTTGTTAAAAGATGTTACTGATCCACTGGTCACTGACACATTGGAATCTGTTAATCATCTTTTAGAGGATGAACTTACTTTCCAATAGGACGGGACACTTCCGCATTTTGATATATGCGTAAGACAATTTTTGAATCAACGTTTACCAGTGCGTAGGGTTGGCGAAAGGGGTCCAATAAAGTGGCCATCCATATCACAGGAACTTTGATTTTTTTTTTGTGGGAATACCTAAAACCAAAAATATACCCCACTTCACCTGCAGATCTTGCAGAGTTGCGACAAAGAATTGTGACAGAATGTGAATTATTGACTCCGAAGGTATTTGAAAATGTACGAAGAAGCTTTGAGTGTATTATTGTATTATTGTATTATTGTATTATTGTATTATTGTATTATTGTATTATTGTATTATTGTATTATTGTATTATTGTATTATTGTATTATTGTATTATTGTATTATTGTATTATTGTATTATTGTATTATTGTATTATTGTATTATTGTATTATTGTATTATTGTATTATTGTATTATTGTATTATTGTATTATTGTATTATTGTATTATTGTATTATTGTATTATTGTATTATTGTATTATTGTATTATTGTATTATTGTATTATTGTATTATTGTATTACTGTATTATTTTATGAAGGTCACAGGAGGCCATTCCAAACATTTAGTTGGTTAATTTAATGAAATTTTATGTTTTTAGTATTATTTTAATATTCTTTTTTTTCGGTTTACCCCAGTAGTCAAAGACGAAAATGCCACTAAACCTTTAAAAATCATACAAACAGGCTGAATTTTGTTGGGAATGTCAATTTCACCTAAAATCCCTCGCGTATTAAGGAAAATCCAAAAAATACAATTTACCAAGATTCTAAACGCGGTAGAAAAAAAATGTAGCCGAGATCATTTTGAACAAAAATATTTACCCATTAGTACTTTTAGTGTAGAATGAACCGTTCTTCCAGAAATAACGCTTGAAGCGACCGGCGATGTTAAATGTCACTTTCGCGCGCGAAATTAAATCTAAATAAAACGTCAATTAATTTGACGGTAAAAATTCCATATTTATTAGATAGCAGAATGATCATATGACGGTAAAAATTCCATATTTATTAGATAGCAAATTACTAATACCATAGCAGAAGCTCAAAGAAAATGCTGTACAGGTAACAAGAGAGAGGAGAGAATCACTGCTAACACCAAACTTAAAATGGAAGAAAGAAGAGAAATGCTAAAAGATAAGAGTATAGAACAACAAAGCATAAATAAAATTAACAAAGAGGTCTCAAAAGCAATTAGAAAGGACATAAGGGCATATAGAAATGAGGAAATCTCGCAGACAATCGAGCACAACAAGAGCATGAAGATATTAAGAAGGAAATTGACGAACAGCAGAAAAGAAATCATCAGACTTAAGGGAAAGAATGGCAAACTAACGTCCAACAGAGACGAAATGCTAGAGATAGTAGAAGACTTTCATAAAACACTATACACAAATAAATTGGACTTAAACCCGACAGAACATACATAACAAAAAATTATGAATCAAGGTTCAGAAGATATTCCCGACATATCAACGGCTGAAATTTACCATGCTCTAAAGAAAATGAAAAAAAACAAAGCACCAGGAGAAGATGGAGTAGTGGCGGATGCGCTAAAAATCGGAGGCTCTGCTCTCATCAGGACAATCAAGCAGTTCTTCAATATATGCTTAGAAAACCAAGCAATACCAGCTAAATGGAATAATTCTATAACGCTCCTCATGCATAAGAAAAGAGAACAAACAGACCTCGAAAACTATAGGCCAATCAGCCTTCTAAGTCACCTGTATAAATTATTTGCTCGAATTATCACTGCCAGAATTGAGAACAAACTAGAAACATGCCAACCAAGAGAACAGGCAGGTTTCCGCCCTGGGTATGGTACAAATGACCATATAACTTGTCTAAAGGCCCTAATTGAAAAAACTATAGAGTACAACCGGCCACTAGTTCTAGTATTTGTTGACTATAAAAAAGCCTTTGACACTATCGAGATGGTAGCTATCTTAAGAGCTTTGAGAGATTGTAGAATCGACTACCGATATACCAGCAATATTCAACATATATATGCAAATGCCACAACAGCAGTAAACCTCCACACTCCTACTCAAAAAATAAAACTAAAAATGGGAGTTAGACAAGGAGACAACATGTCACCAAAACTATTCAATGCCGTAATGCAGCGTGCATTCCAGATGTTAGAATGGGAAAACAGAGGTTTGAGTGTCGATGGCGAAAGGCTGAACCACCTACGATTTGCAGATGACATAGTTCTAATAACCGACGACTTAAAGGAGGCCAACGAAATGCTACAAGATTTACAACGAGTCTCCCAAAAAGTAGGGCTGGAAATAAACTTTGCGAAAACTAAAATGATGACCAACTTAGTACCTAGTGGACCATTGAAACTAGAAAACTGGCATATTGAAACGGTTGACAAATACATATATCTGGGCCACGAAATACAAATGCGAATTATCTAGAAGAATAGCTTTAGAATGGGCAGCCTATGGCAAGCTAAAAGACATGTTTAAGGAAAACATCCCAATAAAGCTAAAGAGAAAAGCATTTAACCAGTGAGTACTTCCGGTGCTCACTTATGGAGCTGAAACACTGACGTTGACTAAAGCATCAATAAAAAAGTTACAAGTAGCACAACGAAAAATGGAAAGATCTATGCTTGGCGTAACTTTGAGAGACCGAATACGAAATGATGAGATACGGCGAAGAACTGGAGTGGAAGACGTCATAAAACGGATTACGAAGTTGAAGTGGAAATGGTCAGGACACGTCGAAAGATAGAATGATCAGAGTATTCTATCAACAAAAATAAAAAGACGTTTTATTAATAAAGAGGTCGAAAAACATCGTCTATTATATTACACACAATACACATAAACACAATTCACGTTACTCAACCACAATTACGATACAGTTTTTTACACAACAGTATAACATAAAATACACAAAACAGTCAACATTTGATATTCGTAGGGAAAAAACTACCCACTGATTTTTTCAAACATATTTATACATGCTGTTGCCTACAAGGCCGAGGTTAAGCATGTCAATTTTGAAATGACATAACTATTAACACAAACTTTTATATTAAATTATATAATCTTTTTTAAAAACTATTTCCAGAGTGGAAATCGAAACGTGAAACATTAAATAGTTAAAATATGTGATTTTAATTACAACATCCCATACATTAAAATTAACTCACTTCGTATTATTTTTAGATTTAAGTGTATGCTTAAATTAGCACTTTTATGTTAGAGACTTAGGAAGTACAAAGTAGCCCATTTATGTGTAATTATTATTTATTACCCATATACTTGCTCCTACGTTCTTTTTAAAGCCAGAGGAAATAATAAGCTCAAGCTCTTGTCGGTCTCCAGAAAAGGGCTCTTATCGAATTAAAAGCTAATTATTGTTTATTTTAAGTTTTGTCAACCTCCAGGAAATTGTTTTTGCCAAATAGTCAAAGAAAACAAAATAATTTAATTTTAAGCTTAAAGATGCTTGTGATAAAACAGGTTTAGTGGATTTGAGTATTTACCTGGCAAGAAATGTTCCAGTATCTACTCTAGACAACCACTGCGATTTCCTAACGTTCTCATATCTTATATGCAATCTTACATACCATTTACTTTTTCTTAATTTTTTTTTTTCGCCATTTCCTTGTTTCTTATTGTATTTATGTAATGTGAGCGTAGCAAGTGAGTGAGAAGTTGAATTAAAGGGCTAAGTAGCATATAAAAGATAATAATTATTCGAGATAATTATTATATATTCCGAATTAAATAAGGGATAATTAATACAGTTAACTTATACATTTAAATTAGACAAAGAAATTGACCTAGTTATTGCATTGTCATTTATCAGTTTATAGTCAATAGGCATACTAATATGCAATACACTGTAGGTTAGTTTATGTCAGATGTAGGTAAAGCTATCATTAAAATTGTCTGCAATAAGCAGCTATACATGTAATTATAGGTTAATGTGCGTTTGGACTTACGCGTAAAAAGTACTAATGCGAACTAAAGTCTGCTTACGGGAGTGCGACCGTTCGGGAAGTAATAACAGTGCGATTTGTGACACTGGAGAGACTCATTACGGTAGAGAGACTCTTGTTTCACTGTGGGATGTACAGCCACACGTCCATAGTCGATGGAGGACTAGACAGCTACATCAAGAAGACAGGACCAGAAGAATGCTGAAATATACACTGCTACCGATCGATACAACTCTACGAGAAGACGACAACGAAATCCACCTAAGAGAAGGAGTAACATGCTCATTCATCAACGGCTGTTGCTTGGACTCTACAATAGGCGAAATAACTTGGAAAAACAATACAAAGACAACAGTTGTGAAAGTCAATTGTCACAACTTTACAGAGGGCACGGTGAAAAGATCACTAATAAACAATCACTAGAAGAATTGGTAATAGTAGAACAAAATAAAAACATATTTGCTCTAACGTTACACAAAAGGGCTATAATATGTAACACAGAAGTATGGCAAACTGAACACCCCCGAATCCTAATAAATTTCCTAGTAAACAACAAAATAAATCCTAGTATGCCTCTCCTACCTCAAAACGAAGACCTGATGACCTACATCACTAGCAAATTCCTTTACACCGAACAATCCTACCAAAGAGAAACAGAAAAGTTATACTTAGACATAGTACTACGACGATGCCAAACAAAGAGATGCAGCAAACACATACCAGAGACCAATGTAGCAGAAGTATAATGCGACAAAGCAAAGCAGTAGCAACCTGAGACGACCACCCAGCAAGGACAAACCAATGGAGGCAGACAGCAGCAGTAACGCATCAATATAGTTAACTCGACACGTGGAATTGGCAAACGGACATTAAAACAGCCAAAACGACGCGAGTGAAGTGCGGATAATTCCCACAGGGATACGCGATAAAGTGAACGCAAAACGCGAGTACAATCGTATAGAACAATTAGAATACGCTTGTCGTAATGGACACATGTAATCACGAACAATTGTAATAAGTTAGGAAAGTCTTTCACTTGTTAAGTTTCAATAAGATTAATACAAGACTCAACTTGTCATACACATAGGTTCAATACGGGGGCAGCACGATACATTCGCTGACCACGGTACAATAGTCTATAAGAAACAGTAAATGATAAAATAAAAATTGGGACTTATAAAGGAAAATATATATATATATATATATATATATATATATATATATATATATATATATATATATATATATATATATATATATATACATATAGTAGGATATAAGTAATAAATATGTAATAGGATAATTTATTGTTGGAAAAGGAAAAGGCCCCTCGGCCCTTTTCTTTTTTTGCGTAGGGAGTAATGTAATGTGAGCGTAGCAAGTGAGTGAGAAGTTGGAATAAAGGCTAAGTAGCATAGAAAAGATAATAATTATTCGAGATAATTATTATATATTCCGAATTAAATAAGGGATAATTAATACAGTTAACTTATACATTTAAATTACACAAAGAAATTGACCTAGTTATTGCATTGTTTGATAATTGTTTAAACGTATAAAAAGCACGAAACTATTGTTGTAAAAAAAACAACAACACCCGTGACCCAAATACGAGTAATAACGCCTAAGACTACAATTCAGCAACCTTGGACTATAACCGGTCAATGAGGACACCATTCGATAAAAACTAGAAGACTGGGTCAGCCAAGTCAGTAGTAGTGATACGGCGGGCGTCCAGGCACCAATTGCCTGCTCCGGGTACTCTCGACGCGGTAGCGTCGGGTACGAGTAGTCAGTCAGTCAGTATTGGATATACGACGAAGCGGTCCGTAGTAGCGGGCAGCTGTGCCTGCCCGAGGCAGTAATTGCCTCCGGGAGCGTCCAGTACGCGAGACAGTCGGTGATTCTCCGGGGGCCGCGTATCATCTGGCATAGTATCGCGTGTAGTCCGGTTATTGTGGCAGCTCGAAAGTTCGCAACCCTCAACTGACCGAGTTCCAGAAGACTGAACGTGTCGTGGTTGAAAGCCCTAATATACACATAAGGTAACAGATTTCTTTATACTAACCTGTGTAATTATATTAGTACAACTGTCAACTCTTCACTATCTTGCTTCATCATCTCCCGACGCGCAGAATAAAGTGTTAACGATTGTATTGTAACTTCAGGGTAGATTCAATATATTGTTGACTCTAAATTAGTTTTTTTATGTTCCTTTCGTCCGACTCTCTAGAGACTAGGAGAACACGAGATTTCTGCGTATGCATATCTCCGGCTTCAAAAGTAAGCCCATAACCTCTGCTCTTTACAGGACCTGAGGCCTAGGAGTCCTTACCCCTATCCCGAAATCCCTTATCTTCTCGTAAATCCACGAAGACGAGCCAGCCCTCCAGACCAGTGTGACCAGTATTCCTTGCAGCCGCTCGCAGGGTTAGCATCCCATGAGGATCTATTGTGTATTTCATTTGGTGACAGCGTTTCCTTACCTTCACATAACGCTCCCATTCCCTATTATTTTACATTTATTAACGTAAAAAACTTTTTCTAGTTTATTATCTTAATAGCATTTTTAGATTTTAGCTCTACGAACTTACTGAATATTTATCTGGTGTCTTTCTTTACACTACTATTAGATCTGTATGAAGACCTATAAATTGTCAGAGATAATACTAGCGCCAATTGCGTAAATCGTCCTCCTCCTTAAATGGTGACACTTTATACACCGTCAACATTTTTTTTCTTAATCTTGCAGTCGTATAAGTTTCTTTACTACAATTCTCCTGAGGCACTTTGGAGCTGCACCACGCCAAAAAAAAAATCTTCCTTTTATGTGGAACTCTTATAAATATTGATTTTAAAAAATTTTAGTTATTATTATGATTAAGATATTTCTATTTTATATATGAATTAATTTATTCTTCCCCAAATTATTTTTCTGCTCCAATTCCGTCACTTTGAAGGTGAAAAATTTCACCGATTGACGTGGCTGCGTAGAGTTCTGACCAAAACTGATCGTTTTCGTACAAACTCGACCAATCTTTCAAAGCGCTAACCGCGTGGGTGGAGAAAAATGTCGATTTAGAATCGATCGTAGGCGGGTAATAAAAATTTCTTGAGGGGTTTAAATTGGACTAGTCAGTAGCGTAAACGCTACAACTTACTTTACTGTGGCACATTCATTGTGCCATATTAACTTATAAGTTTTCCAACATTTTCTAGAAACTTGTTGTTTATCATCCTTTCTCCCATATCTATACCTTTTTAACCTTCATCCCTTCCACAGTAATTAAATTTAATACATCTTTCCTCACCCTAGTTCACTTCTATGACCACTTCAAATCTATCTTAATTTACTTTTTTGACAATTCTATTTTCTACTACCACTTTTCCCACATATTTTTATTACAATTTGTTTTCATTTACCTACTTTAGTTGTCTACAGCTTCGTCAATACTTTTTCTTAGGCTATTAGAGGGTTAGATTGTCACTATCTAGTATAAACATATCCCCCACATTTCGAAAGTTGTATTTTACTATCCGAAACGTAATAATTAAATCGCCTCGAAGTCGACGTTGTTCAAATGTAGTGAGATTGGTCATATTCAGTCTTTCTGTATGCGTAGGTCTTGAGCGAAAAAAAGACATCCTAGTGCACTACCGCTGTACGTTTTCGAGAATAATACCATCGCACACTAATAACGGACACCAAACAGTTCCGCAATATTCAAGAACTGGACGAATGTATAGTTTATACAGATGAACTGAGCTCATAAATGACACTTTCGCAAACGTTTTATTTAGTAGAAATAATTTACTTAACTTAGATCTCTACTCACGGTCATCTTGTAATAACTCTAAATTTACGGAGGAATCCCTAAATTTAGAGTTATCGTCTAGATAACTCTAAATGCCATGCATTCCAAGAATGGAATGCATGGCAAAATAACATGCCCTGCATTATCTACAAGCCACCAGGTTTTGATCTTCCACGTAAAACAGGGTCCCCTCTAAACAGGATCCGAACCAGACATGGCAGATGTGCATATATGCTACATAAATGGGGAAAGAATCCGTCTCTTCAATGTGACTGTCGGAAGAACCAAACAATCGACCACATTATTGAATAGTGTCCCTCAAGATCCTACAATGGTAGCCCTGAAGACTTCCTGTTTGCAACTTCAGAGTCAATTGATTATGTTAATACACTTGATGTTTGTTTGTAACTATTTAAAGTTTGTCATATACCCATATTACTAGTGTTTGTAATTTTGTTCTAAATGTAATTGCCATACGATAAATAAAATACGGAGGAATCGAAAAATAGCTTCGTGTCATCTGCATAGAAAGCTTTGTTTCATTTATTGTGAAATTGTAGATCACTTGAGAATGCTATGAATAAAAGTGGGCCCAAAACTGATGCTTGTGGTACCCCCCTTAAAACCGTTCTCTCAACTGAGAAAAAGTCCCCTACTCTAATACAAAACTTTCTATCTGTTAAATACGCGTCGATCCATTTCCGTAATTGACCACGGATACCAAAGTGTTTCAATTTATATAATAGTCTTCGCTTTGGAACTCGATTAAAAGCTTTAGCAAAATCGAGGTAAATAATATCTAACGGGGCTTTTCTGTCTAATGCTTATGACCATTCACTGAGACACCAGAGAAGATTTGTCATTGTATAATTTCCTTTGACAAAACCATGCTGCTGTTCTGGTATAACCAGTTCATTTTGCAGAAAACCAGAAATTGTCACGGCAATAATAGATTCCATTATCTTAGATATTATAGGTGTTAAGCTGATAGGACGATAGTTATTAGGATCCAATTTGTTCCCTTTTTTAAAAAATCGGTGTTACAGATGCAGTTTTCCATATAGGAGGCAAAATATGTATGGTGAATGATACGGATATAATCACATATAGGCGGTAAGCTATAACATCAGAGCATTTCTTTAAAAATAAAGAGGATACTAAGTCGAGACCAGGAGACGAATTATTTTTAGGCTGATGATTTTAAGATGATGTTTAACTTTTTCAGGAGTAATGGTTTTATTTTCAAACGGAAAAAGAAACTCGCGACGAAGTAATATTAGCAACTGATGATTAGTGGGTTCGACAGAGAAAACCTTAGAGAAAGTAATGGCGAAGACTTCGGCATTCTCATAGTTATTTTGGGATGTATACTTATTATTATTTCCCAATAAAGGTATAGAAACTTTTGTTGTCAACAAAGATGTATATACTTGTACAATGTTTTACAGTTGCGATTTGTAAGTCGCGTTTACTCTATGCGATTTGTAAGTCTATATTTGTTCCACAATTCTCTTTTGTACTTGATCAGATATATTAATTCCCCATTAATCCAAGGTTTTATGTTATTTTTGTATATGACTTTTGTAAAGGTATTTTGGTTTTTGCATAAATTAACAACGTGTAAAAACTTATCCAGAATTTCCAGCCAGTTGGCGATTTGCATTTTCAAAATCAATTATTTCATATACCGTTCTATTAATATTAGGATTAAAAGTACAGTACTGTAAGTTAAACTGAATATGAAACGTTTTGACTGCATGATCTGAGTTTCCTACTGGAGAGCTTATTAGGGGATACGTTAATAAATGGGGATCATTAAAGAACACCAAGTCCAAAATAGATGGTAAATTATTGATTCTTAAACGAGTCGGCTCCGTTATGAATTGATGTAAATTAGAATTTAATACAAATTTTGGAAATAGATTTTTGGAAATTGTTAAGCCACTAGGTGGATCAGTTGTATGCCACGAAATGTCTCTAAAATTAAAGTCTCCAATAACAATCAGATTCTCTAGCCTAGACAGTTCATAAAGTGATGCGATAAGGAACTCATCATTTGCTAATCTAGAATCGGCCGATAAACAAATAATAGGTGAAAACCAAAAGAGTTTTTATGATATATTTTTTAAGCCAAGAAGTTCCATATTAGGGACAGTAATATCAAGAGATATAACAGAGAAATTATTAATAATTTCTGAAGACAAGTAGATATAAGCCTCCTCCACGTCGATTACGACGTTCACACCTAGAGAGGGAATAATTATCAATGTTATAGAGAGAGTCAAGATCATTTGGTGTTAATCATGTTTCAGTAATAGGAATTATATAAGGATTTAGGGATTCAATGTTGCATAAATAAAATATCAGAATTAGTGACGAAAGTTTTCAATTTTCGGGACACCTTCTATATATTTTATAGTTAAATTTTCCTCTCCATTCGATTTTCTCTGTTCCAATTGCACTCGGAGTTCTTTTAGGCATTCTATTTGATTCGGAGTCATATCCGTCGATAATGGAAACGTTTTTTAAAGAGGCGTTTTAAAAGTTTCTTTTTGTTTTGCATAATGACCTTTATCATCCTAGGGAAGTGATTGTTTGTTTTTCCAACCCTGAAAAATGTGACAGGAGTGGAGTTAAACATTACAGTATCTAAAATATTTTTTAATATTCCACCATCGTGACTTTTCTTTGTTTTAATGTCTCCTGTAATTTCTGACCCTACCAAAAATATTCTTATCTCGGTTAGTGCAATCAACTGCTTCATTTGCTATGATATCTGTAAATTTTGGAGATGAAGAATGATCCTCAATAGATAACTTGTTTTCGATCTGTAAGTCTTTTACTGATATCATTATATTGTTGATCTATTAGATCAATTGTTGATTGAAGATCCTCTTCCAGATCTCTTAAGAGCGTCTTTAAATTAGCAAAACTTTCGCTATTAGAGCAGCAATTGTTGCAAAAATTTTAATTCCACGTCGCTTATTCCTTGTATTACACGATTAACGTTGAAGTTGTTTGTATTGGTCATTGTTGTCAAACAATGACCAACTGTAATTTGTAATAATTCACTTGGAAACGTAAATACTGCCACACACACTACGATGCTCGAATTATACTATATTTTAACATTCTTTTCTTTCTTTTCATTCCTCCTAATACCGCAACCACATCTTCATATTATAATAACAATCATTTCATATAGACACTGCCACCACATTTGCTTCCTTGCACAAAATTTAGCTACATTTTTTTTAATTATTCTGGTAAAAATTTAATTATATTTAGAAATGTTAACTGTTACGAGAAACATGGTTTTGTAAAATTTTATAATCCAATAATTTATATTGCTCATTCCATCATTAGTATACAAACAAAATTATAACTAACATGCCACTCATATCACAGATCCAGTCAAGTTTGTGACACAAATATTTCATTGCTCACTTGCAAGATTTTATCTTACCTTCATTTAATCAATTAACCAGACTTTTCTTAACTAATAATATATTATCTTTTTTATACAACTAAACTTAAATATACCTTTTAAATATTAATTATATTCACTTTTCTATTAATTAATACAATAATATAATTTATATCCAAATTTATTTCACACAATACCCATATTGAGCGGTTTTTATTAAGTTGTAACCCAAAGTTCACTTGATCTGATCAGTTGGCTGGTTCCATCCGTTGGATAAAGTTGTCTTTGTTTCGGGCAGGGAATGTGTATGTTATGTTCACGTAAAGTGATGTCCTATAACGTCTACATTTTATAATATAGTATGATTTTTATTTCATCTAAAGGTTTTATACCTGGATTCTTAGCTAGATTCAACTACTTACTAGAGGTAAGTATTATATATACAAATTAATAGTAAAAGTTGTACCTTTTTATTATTTATTTTAACCTGGAAATACCAATGTATAGGTTTCACTCGTGATGGTCAGACTGTACCGAAAATGTTTTCATGAAGATAATAATTTTGATAAAAAAGAAATTGTTTAAAAAAACGTATATTAATATAAAAATTTTATACATACAAGAATTTTTCACAATAACTATTCCATCATCAATGCTATTTTCAATTGAGTATTACTTCTTTATTTAAACGTGAAATTTAACATTTTGTCCCAGCCTATAATAGAAATGTGATTTAATACTTACTGGATTTACTTTTAAAGCCATTACATAAATGGAAAAAATACATTGTAATATAGTTAAATTAATTTTAAATTACATTTTTGATGGTAAAAAACTGGGATATTAAGATAGTTATGTTATGAAGTTATAAACGGAATTATCTTCATAGTAACGTAGGACTCCACTTTGGTTGCTAGCCCTAGCTAGTAGCTACTGTTATAATTGATCAAATTTTAACATATTTAATTATACACAGTCAAATTTAGACAGACACCTCTGGTAACATTGACTGCTTTGTTCAGACTTCCATCCTAATATGTCAATCCTTGTTCTGTTGTTGGTGATGGCGAATTCTGGTGTTGCATTAATTTGTATGTTTAATGGTAATTTCAAGGTAACGTTTGCAATTTGTTCGCCTTCCAATGCAGTTGCAGATATTTCAGATGAAACCATCGTAGAGCCACTGCAATCTGATCCTTGTCAATAACAATAAAATTAGTAATATTTTTTCTGTCCATCTACAGCATCAAGGAAGTTAGTTTCACTAAATCCAATATTCACAGATTTTATCAGAGTATCTTACGCAATCCTTTGTTGTTGATTCAATTGTAGAACATTTGTATGAACTATTACGACAAATACTTTAGTATTGAACTATTGTTCTCTTTGTAACTATTATTCTCTTTCACAAGGTCATAAAGGAAATAAATACCATTTATTTACTGTAAAATATTAATGGGGCGTCATAAATTTTCTTAAACTAAACTAAAATAAAAAAATTAAATAAAAGACACACCAAATGATATACCAAACAATTGAATTAGCATACTGCGGGTCTGTTAATATTCGTCAATGTTAAGGATTTGATTTTATTATATTCTATTATATTCCATTTTATACCATTCTTTTCTATTTTATTCTATTTAATTCTATTTTATTATATTATTTTATTCTACTTTATTTTATTCTATTCTATTTTATTCTATTTTATTATATTTTAGTTTTATTTTGTTTTAAATTAATTTAATTTTATTTTAGTTTATTCGATTGTATTTTATTCTATTTTAATTTAATTTAATTTAATTTTATTCTCTTTTCTTCTATTATATTCTACTTTATTTCTATTTATTCTTGTTTATTTCATTGTATTCAAATGTATTTTAATTTAATATGTCGTTCTCCATTCACCAGGTGAACAGCTAAATTACATAAGTGGGGTGCCATTTGTGTTTGTAAATGAAGAGATTCTCCAAATATCCTTATTGATATATAAATCTGATATGTTGAAACTTCATTAATATTAGTTGGATTGGCAAAACAAAATACTTACAGGAATGTCGTTATGTTTACCTACGAATACTGACATTAGATAGATATTATAACCGTTAGATGACAGTTGTCTTTATTACAGAATCATTTAATAAAGTACAAAAATACTTTCTGTCTAAAAGAGAGCTATTGTTACCATATTAAAGAATTTTTTTATTTTGACAAATGACAGTAAATATTTTTGTATAATATAAAAATAACCTGTGTCTATAAGATAATATTTGTTACTTATATACATAATCCTAGATTAAAAATTAAAATAAGATCATTGAATAGGGTAAAATGTTAAATTTAATTAAATTGTTATTTATAGATCCAGTTAATTGAAGAACCATTAGATCTAGCTAGTTTAGCTGTACAAATACTAAAAACAATATTCGATAAATAAAACAAAACATACAACAAATTTGATCAAATATCTATATAAAAATAAGTGTAGCTAGACGTCACTTTATTTTCTACACGTAGTTTGACAGGTGATGTCAAAACAAAAGTTTTCTGGTCTGTATTTAATTTAAATACAGGTGGCGTTTATTTTACTAAAGCACGATTATAACGAAAGCACAACCGCGCATACGTATATGTCAAAATAAAAGTGCTTTTATAAAAGGATTACACGAAATGCGTCTTTAATAACTCTCTGTTTATTTTGTTAATTCTAGCATCCTTTGTTAGTCATAGTACGGTTCCATCTATTAGTTATATCTCAATTAAAAAGACAGAAAAACTGTTTTTAAGGTCTTTCAGTAAATTTTTTTTTAAATTATCTTTTACACAAACCTTCTTCTGATAAAAACAAATGCTACAAAACACGAATTATCTAATTTGGTGCAGTCATTCTGAAGCGATTCCCGTACAAACATTTTAGCGATTTGCTTTTATTAATATAGATTAATTACAAATTAATATTAATTAAACATTAACTGCTTTATAAGTTATTCAAATCTCTCATTAAAAGGTTGTTGATACTGAACAATTATTAAAGTTTTCATAACCAAATTAAATAATACAAAAAATGCCATAATGTATGACAATATTATAATAAATACATTATTTTCAATTATGAAATCATTAAATATTTCATTATTTATTAATTACAAATAATTTTTGGTGTATCAAATACTAAGCCACTCTGATATTGCTACTTTGTGATACACAAAATAAAATTATGTGTACACTTTTTATCCCCATCGAATACCAAAAGGTAGAAAGATATGTGTTTTAATGACGATTATTAATCCAATATTTTTATTTCCAATTGTCTGTTGTCAGTAGTGAATACACATGCAGTTGATTTTAGTAACTTTCGTTGGTTTACATAAAGTAATCTAAATCAGTCTTTTTCTTTTGGGTAAAGAGTCATGCTGTTATCTCGGGTAACACCAATGCAGATTATTTTGCTAAAGAGACGGCTTTAAAAGAATTAGAAATTAGTTGACTCAATGGAAGTGATTTAGTCTCGTAGCGTAAACAAGATCTGAAAAAAAAAACTGGGAAATTGAATCGAATGCCTTCTGTAACAGAAATAACAACCTTTATACAAAAATTAATCAGGTTTTACCTACTGGCCCTTTGCTGCAAGAAATCATCACAACAGAAGAGTATATTAAATGTTTGTTAGATGCCTACTGCAAAAGCCTATCTTCATAGATTTAATTTAAGTGAAACAGAACTATGCGATTGTAAAGGCATAGGTCGGTTATATTTATTTAAGAAAGATGCGAGAAGCAGCACCATGACTAGGAGTTCAGCCCTGATAGCGATTAAATATACCACGTTATCAGCTGTCCCGAAATATAGTCATTTTAAATGGTAAAAACAAATCATAATTTAATATTTTATACCTCTACTACAAATTTAAGTGCATTAGTTAGTGCTGACAATATTATCTCAAGTGAGTAGCACTTCTTTCCGTATTATTTTTGTAACAACAACAAAATAACCTTTAAATAATACCTACTTAAAAGATAACAAAAATCCCAGTTGGGTCTTGACCAGTTTTTTGGACCGGCCACAGGACCGGCTCAACTTCTGATCAAGAAAATTAATAAAATGACTTCATACAACAATAATACTACAAACAACTCCACTAAACACAGTTACTCAGATGTCGTAAATTATTTCAAACATCCAACAAAACAACAAGCAATAGTCATTTCCAGCATTGAAGGTACAAAAATCCATGATTACGTCGTAGCTGTTGGATCACTAGTGGGTCCAATTAATGTACTTTTTGCCTCCAGAATTGCTAATAATAGGATATGCATATACCTCTCTTCAAAAAACACTGTTGATGCTCTTCTTCATTCTTATAAATATATCGAAATAAATGGATGTCAAGTCGAAGTAAGAAGATTAATTTCTCCAGCCCAGAGACTTCTAATATCTAATGCATGTCCTACAATCCCGAACGAAATAATTGAACAAGAATTACAAAAACTTGGTATTCACACTGTATCCAGAATGACTTTTCTTCGAGTAGGTATGTCTGAAAGTGAGTACAGTCATGTTCTGAGCTTTAGAAGGCAATCATTCATTACACCCTTGGAAAATATGTCTATTCCTGACTCTTTTACCATAACTCATGATAATACTTCCTACCGTTTATTTCTCTTCATAGACGGATTCAGTTGCTCCAAATGTAAAACCATTGGTCATCAAGAATCAGAATGCGCTCACATTTCAAACCAAACTAATTCAACTCCCCTCTCAGATTCAACTCAAACCACATCGTCATTATCTAAACCTAATAAACCTAATGATAAAATATATCAATCTACGGAAAACGACCTCATCAAAACATATCTAAGGATAATCCAAACACTTCGTCTTCTTCCTCCAAAACAACATCACCAGCTGTAAATAACACTGAAAATACTACAGAAATCGACCTCATCCAAAACATATCTAAAGAAAATCCAAACACTTCGTCTTCTTTTTCCAAAACAACATCACCAGCTGTAAATAACACTGAAAATACTACAGAAATCGACCTCATCCAAAACATATCTAAAGATAATCCAAACACTTCGTCTTCTTCTTCCAAAACAACAGCACCAGCTGTAAATAACACTGAAAATACTACGACACCAGAAACATCAATAACCTTAAATAATGCAGTCAATTCTAAACAGCTAAAAAGACATAACATATCATCTCCTGAAATTAACGAAGACAACCCAACAACCGACTCATCCGTTTTTAATACCCTAAACAACATAAATCAAAAAAGAAACCCAAAACCTCTTCCAAAACCCCCGCGAAGATGTCATTCACTGCTTAGAATCCATCAAAGATAAAATCGAAAATAGATCACCTCCATTTATACTAAATTTCAATGAAATATGTGATTTTATGGAAAATGTTTTAAACTCTCGTAACCCTAAATTAACTTCCAAAGATTACTCCAATGAACCAGAGAACTAATTCAGATCCTTAACTTTGTTTATTGTTACACACAAAATTCTAGGTTAAGAAATAATATCACCCGACTAAAGAAAAAAATAAACCCTAACCCTTCTTCAGCTGACGATACTGACGAATCATCACTAGTTAAAGGATAATCAAGGGATGACTAAATCATTTATAGTGCAATGGAACATAAATGGGTTTCATACCCATTATGAACAGGTAAAACTATTAATTGACGAGCTTTCACCTTTAATTCTTTGTCTTCAAGAAACCCACTTCAAACAAAATAACATAATATTGTTCTGAAGCTATTTTCTTGTGGCATTGTAAATTAATTACTGTTAAACTGGGAATAAGCCACAATTAAAGATAAAAATACGTTTATTGACGTTTCAATTTCCACTTCGGAAATCGTTCTCAAAATACAAACAGTAAATTAAACAAATTTTGTTTTTTGTTACATAGTGAAAAATTCTTCTAATAATTTAATTTTATCTGACTCATTTATATTGACAATTCAGACATACATTATGCATTTTAAAGTAGACGACTTTAAAATGATATTGCCAATATTGTTGAGTTGCGCTCCTGGGACGACTTTACTTATAAGATAGTTCATTCGATTACATGAAATCAACTTTAACTTGAGAATATCCGTCAGAAAAAATCATAGCATGTAATTCGTCTTTAAAAAGACAAACACATGACATGATGACAGTAAAATTCTCCTGTTAGTGATTCCATAGTAAATTATGAGGGAAAAACCAGGAAAAAAACCTCATAATACTATCCCGACATTGTAAGTATTTGTTCGTGATTTAGTTTACCTTCAACATCATTTATGTTTTTTAAATAACCTAACATATAAAATCAGAATTTTGATGTTTGTTGAAGGTAAACAAATTCAAGAACAAATACTTACAATGTCGGGATAGTATTATGAGGTTTTTTTCCTGGTTTTTCCCTCATAATTTATATGGAATCACTAACAGGAGAATTTTACTGTCATCATGTCATGTGTTTGTCTTTTTAAAGACGAATTACATGCTATGATTTTTTCTGACGGATATTCTCAAGTTAAAGTTGATTTCATGTAATCGAATGAACTATCTTATAAGTAAAGTCGTCCCAGGAGCGCAACTCAACAATATTGGCAATATCATTTTAAAGTCGTCTACTTTAAAATGCATAATGTATGTCTGAATTGTCAATATAAATGAGTCAGATAAAATTAAATTATTAGAAGAATTTTTCACTATGTAACAAAAAACAAAATTTGTTTAATTTACTGTTTGTATTTTGAGAACGATTTCCGAAGTGGAAATTGAAACGTCAATAAACGTATTTTTATCTTTAATTGTGGCTTATTCCCAGTTTAACAGTAATTAAATAACGTAAATTTAAAAAAATTTCAATGTTCTAAAAAAAATCGAAAAAACTTAACAAGCTAGTGGTGGTAGCTATTTTCACCAAGCTGATTTGGAAGCTAAACCGATCGCGCTAAGTACTAATCTTGAAACTGTAGCAGTCTCTATTACCTATCATAAAAAGATTAACATATGTAACATTTACTTACCACACCCTAGTAATCTAGATATGCACGAATTAAATAATCTTATTGACCAAATTCCACATCCTAAATTAATTTTAGGAGATATGAACTGCCACCACCCGGCATGGGGAAGTCACAAAACTGATAAATACGGTAACTTATTGAAAAACCTAATTGATTGTTCAGATTTATTGTTACTTAATACAGGAAATCCAACTAGATTTAATTCTTACAACGGCTCATTTTCCGCCATTGATATATCCTTATGCAGTCAATCACTCTCAACTACATTGTCATGGAACACTTTGAAATCATTATATAATAGTGACCATTTACCAATTTCTATAACATCAGATCACATTCGTCCCCTTGATTTCCCAATATATCAGTCCTGGAAATTAAAAAATGCAAATTGGGCATCCTATCAATCCTATATCAATGATAAACTTGAAAACTTCTATTTAAGCAATGATATAAACTATGATATCACCTCTTTAAATAATATTATTATAGAAGCAGCTTTAGAAAATATAGGAAAGACAAAACCCTGTAAAAGGCAACCCGTACCTTGGTGGAATAGTGAAATTGCAAAAGCACTCTCATCTTGTAAACATGCCTTTAATAAACTTAAAAAACATAATACAGACGAAAACTTACTCAATTTTAAAAAACTTAGAGCTGAATCAAGATATCTTATGAAAAAAACAAAAAAGATACTTGGAAAGACTACGTATCGTCGTACACTAACATATAATAATGAGATCATCACCTGTAAAAAAGCTATTGGTGAAACTTTAGCCGAAGTTTACCAAGAAAATTCTAGCGACCAAAATATAACGCCGGAATTCTTAATACATAAGCAAAATATAGAATCATTCGAAATCGTTGATAAAGAATCTGATGATCCATTAAATGCTAGCATAACTCTTCAAGAACTAGAATACTCTATTGTAAACTCCAAAAATACATCCCCAGGACAAGATGATATTCCACCAATATTCATAAAACACCTACCTTTCAGAGCAAAAATAATATTGTTGGATTTATTCAATACCTGTTTTTTAAAACATAAATTTCCAAAACTCTGGTCTCAGGCAATAACTATTCCCATTATTAAACCCAATAAGCCCAAAGATATACCCTCATCGTACCGTCCTATTTCTCTCACATGCAGCATGTGCAAAATACTGGAAAAAATTTTAAATCTCCGTCTAACATGGTATTTAGAAACAAAAGATCTCCTTACCCATTTCAGAGTGGTTTTCGCAAGGGACGGTCTACATTAGATAATCATATTTCACTACAAACCTCAATCAATGAAGCCTTTGCAAACAATCAGAAGTTGATTGCAATATTCTTTGACATAACCCAGGCTTTTGATAGGACATGGAAACACTCTATATTAGCAACACTTAATAATTATGGAATTCAAGGTAACATGCTTGCTTTTATAAAAAAATTTCTTAAGTAATCGTTCTATACAAGTTAGAATAAATGGAATCACAAGTTCTCCAAAAATGCTAGAAAATGGAATCCCTCAAGGATCCATTTTAAGTCCAACCCTATTTTTAGTGGCTTTTAATAGCATCATAAATGTAATTAGAGCTCCTATTAAAGCTAGCATTTACGCGGATGATATTGTTATCTACACCAAATCTAATAACCTAGTTTCAGCAACAAATATATTACAACTTATGTTAAATCGACTTCAAAACTGGGCATTACAAACCGGATTCAATTTTTCTGCAGAAAAAACTCAATACGTAATTTTTAGTAAAAATAACACTCACCATACAATTAATTTAACATTAAATGATTTACCTATAAAGCAGTCAACGGAAGTAAGTTTTTTAGGCCTAACTTTCGATAAAAAATTAAATTGGAATGTGCATATTATAATTACACAAGCATGCCAAAACCGGTTAAACATACTTAAAATATTATCTAATAAATTTTGGGGTGCCGACTGTAAAACATTAATTAGCCTTTACAAGTCACTTATTAGAAGTAAATTAGATTACGGTTGCATATCTTACGGTGCTGCAAGCAAAACTGCTTTAAAAAAACTAAATAGCATACAAATACAGCTTTGAGATTAGCACTGGGTGCCTTCAGAACTAGCCCTATTAGTAGCTTACAAGTTTTAGCGAGAGAACCCCCTCTGTATATTAGACGCCAACAACTATCCCTAAACTATATAGGCAAAATATCAGCACAGAAACAACATCCAGTATTCTCCCAAATTTGCCATCCCAGTATTGCTTCTACAAAACTAACTAAAAATAGTACTCTCCTTATAGAACGAATAAAATCCTCTAACTTTGACATGGATAAGCTAAAGCTCGATCTCTACAAGTCAGTATAAATTTTCCTGCATGGACAATCCAACCACTTACCATTGACTTCTACTACTACTACTACTAACGATTTCCACAGTTTTCACTGTCTTCCTTCACTCAACCGTTTTCTCCAACTTTCCCTGTCATTCCAGTCTCCATCTCGCAGGGTTCTTGTCTCCATAGCCTCGTCGATTTCGTCTCTGAATGACCTTCGGGGTCTTCCTCTCTTTGTTCTTCCGATCGAACTCCATTCTGTGATTTTGTTTATACAGCGCCCTCTGTCCGCTCTTCTAACGTGGCCGTACCAGGATAGTCTCTTCTCCTCTATATAGTTGATTATGATTGCACTCCTATTCTCCGCTTAATCTCTGCGTTTTCAATTCTGTCTCTTTTTGTAAGTCTACAGCTTCTCCTCAGGAACTCCATTTCTACTGCTCTTATTCTACCTCTATCTCTCTTGTTTATTGTCCAGTTTTCGGACCCAGATGTCAGGATACTTCTTGTCAGGGTATTACATATTCTCTTTTTTGTCTTATCGTAATGTTCTTATCCCACGGCACTGAATTTAGTTGTCTTATACAGTTTCTTGTTTGTCTTAGTCTGTTGTTTATATCTTATTCTGATGTTTCCTGGTTCGATATTATGGTTCCTAAATACTTGAATTTATCTGTTCCATTTACTTGTCTTCCCTCGTCTATCTCTAGGTTTCTCATATCCTTGTTTTCTGTTGTTAGGTATTCGGTTTTCTCTAAGTTTATTTCCATTCCGTTGTTTTATATTCTTCTTCTAGTTTTCTGAGCATAAAGCTGAGATCTTCTTCATCTTGTGCGATGACTACTTGATCGTCGGCAAAACTTAAGGTGTATAGGTATTCGTCTCTTACTGGTTTGCCCATTCCTTCGCACTTTCTCCTCCATGGTTTGAGTGTCTTTTCTAAGAATATTTTAAACAGAGTAGGGGACGTAGCACAGCCTTGTAGAAGTCCTTTTGTCATCTTAAATGGATTGTAGGCTTTATTTCCACATTTAATAGCTACTTTGTTTTCTTTGTACAGTGCTTTAACTGCTTTTATTAGTGTTTTTTGATCAACAAACGCCAGATGGACCGGTCTATCTTTTGCCATTTTCTTCTCTGTCAGTTGTTCTAATGTGTACGTATGATCTAGGCATGATTTTTTTACTGTGAACCCTGCTTGGTCTTCTCCAATTTTTCCTATTATTTCAGTTTCTAGTTTTTCCTTGATAATTTTCCCGTAAAGTCTACCTACCGACGATATTATACTAATTCCTCTGTAGTTTTCACATTTTTTCCTGTTTCCTTTCTTATGTATGGATGTGATGTATGCTTGTGTCCATTCCGCAGGTATTTGCTCTCCATTTAGTCTTCTTTAAAACATTCTGTGTAGCATGCGGAATAACTTTTCCGTTCCGTTTTTACTTTTGACTATTTGTTTTACCATTGACTTAACCCTCATAAAATACCCCAAATCAACTACAAATCCGATTTTCATTAAACACTTGTACTCCGAAGTGATATCTCATTATCCTAATTATCTCCAAATTTTCAGTGATGCCTCTAAAGCTCATGACGGACATGCTGCTGCATACTATTGTAAATACACTTCTCACACTATATCCATACCTACAAACTGCTGCATCCTCACAGGCGAGACCACAGGCATTTTGGAAGCCTTAATTTTCTTCAAAACGCATAGTGAGAATAAATGTGTCATCATCACCGACTCATTAAATGCTCTATTAGGTGTAAAACAAATATACCCTACAAATCCAATATTTCGGGCTATAAAAAATGAGATAAATATAATTCAATTAAATCGAAAAGAGTATTTATCTGGGTACCGTCGCATGTAGGAATAGCTGGAAATGAGAAAGTGGATAACCTACCAAACACAAGTCGAATAAACTCATAACACACAAACAAATCAAGAAATTACCCATACTCCGATCTCAAAAACCTAATTAAAGACCACTGTATGAACATATGGCAAGACTACTGGAAAGATTCAGGAACCAAACTATATGAGATTTATCCTCTTGTGAAGACCATCTTGAATAATCCATCCAATAGAAGGGACCAAGTAATAATTAACCGACTAAGAATTGGACACACTGCACTGACCCATAAATTCTTAATCAACAAAGAATCTTCTCCAACCTGCAGAAACTGTTCTCTCCCATTGACGGTGAAGCATATTCTGATTGACTGCCAGTACCACGAAGAAACAAGAAGAAAATATGGAATCTCAGATGACATCAAAACCACATTAACCATAAACAACTATTTAATGTAAATAAAATGAATTCTTGTGTATGTTACTCCACTAATAACCCTGCGTGGTTGATGTGGATTATATGTTAAAATAAAAAAAGCACCATGACCGGTGAATAACAGGATAGTACTGACCTACATAAAACATAATATGATATATTTTATAAGAAATTGAAGCAAGAAGTATTTATTGTTATAAACAAAGATTCATTTTATGTCTTGATGATTTTGTGTAAGTTTAAATTCTATAAAATGTTCAAACAATAATTGGTTTGTATACAAAAACTAATTAATAATTGAGCAAACGGTAGGTAGTTAAAGATAAAAACTATATATTTAAATAATTTATAAAACCTTGATGTAAAAATTAAAAGTTTATCTAGTCAACACTTACATTATTATTTTTTCCTAAGAACTGATTTTCATAATAAGGCCACGTTTTTCTTAAAAAATTGAAGCAGTAGTTTGGTGTTGAATATATGCCGATAATCCCTACATCTGATTATGTAAGAAAATATTCCGGGTAAGCTCAGTATTGTGAGAAAGTTGTCTTGGTATTAAACTTCGTCACTTTCTTCCTCTGAATCACTGTTCTCCACATTGATAATAATTTTGTTTAAAACAGGAATGTTTTTAAGATATTCTGTTTTGATGTTTTTTATGTGCTTTATTGATTTCTTCCAGTTATCAGAGATATTTTTAAACTCAGAATCTCTTAGTTTCACGACAATGTTGTAACATTTTGCCCTTCCTTTTTTTGTCTCACATTATATTTCAGTTGAGACCATAACAACTCTATTGGGTTTAAAATGCAGTAATATGGTGGTAGTCTTAAAGTTGTATGTCCATTTTTATTTGCTGCATCATCAATAATATATTTCTTTACAAATAATTTTGTATGAAGTACCTCTACTAATTGGTCTTTAGTGTAGCAATCTTCAAAATATAGATCTTGTGATAATAAAAAATCTTGCAATTCATCCTTTTTAGAGTATTTATTCGATATTTTTTAAATTTTCTAGAATGATATGATGCATTATCTAAAACAATAACACTGTTGTCTTCTAAATTTGGTAATAAGTTATTTTTAAACCACAATTCGAAAAGTTCACCCGTAATATCTTATAGTCCAAACAACTGTCTTTAATATCTTTTGCACTTAATAGTAAGCCATCGGTTATCCAACCGTCTCTCCCTCCACAATGTAAAATGCATATTCGTTTGCCCCTGGAAGCTGGAACATTGACTTTGCACTTAACATTATCATTACTCCAACCTTTTCCAATTGTTTTCTTTCCAAATCTTTTCCAAATATTCATTACGCCATTTTATTAAACGGGCACTTTCCATTATAGTATGTCGTTTATTGATTGTTTTATATTTAAAACCATTTGATAGTAAAAATTTTCTTAAAGTTGATTTACTACAATTAATAATATTTTTAGATTTTAATTTAGCTAAAATTTGGTTTAGTGTGGGTATAATATTATCTGCAACCATATTATAAATGGTTTCTGAAATGGGACCTAAAAGATGTTGCTCAATAGATCGATGTCGTCCAAAGTCGCTCCTTTTTTGTCTATTTGTAATGCCCTCCTTTATAATTCGATATACAGTAGCACATGAAACTTTTGTTCTATCAATCATTGGATGTTCGGATGCATATATAATGTTGCTGTTATTAAGTATCTATTGGAAAATATGATAAAAGAACAAATACCTTTCCCTCAGAGTCAATCCTCTATTTTATATATCTCTTGTAATATTAGGCTTAACCAAATTTTTTGGGGATATTTAAAAAAGAACTAAAAAAAAATTAGAATAAAATGTATAATGTCAATGTATAAATCTAGCTTTCTTCCCTCTGTATATCCTTATATTTACCTCCTAGCGGTTGCCTTGTGTAATTAAGTGGCTATGAAAGGCACCCTAGCGTGAAAAGTATTACTATAATATGTAATCCCTTGTTAGTACTTAATACTGCTTCTTGTCAATCCACTGATTCTTGTGATATTGATGCTTACAATATATTTTTAATTTACCTCTAGGCAAAGTACTATTTTGTTATAAGATGTAATAGTAGTCTAAATTTCTTCAGTTTGATTTTATAAATGATCCTGTATACATATTTTACTAATTTTTTGGTTTAAGATTTTGTATAAGCTTTGTTAATAGTAATTTACATTGATCCCATAACATAGGGTAGTGCTTCATCACAAAAACGAGTAACATCATTCATTGGATGGGTAGTTAGAGTACTAATTATACACAATAAGGAAGGTTACTTTCAAGGCCTGACCTAATTATTATTTCTTAATAGTATCTCTGCATAATATCTGAAAAAAAAATGTAACATTTACTACAAGGAGAACATTGTAATAATTCCATTTTATAGAATCCTTTACATCTAATTTAAACTATTGAAGGTAAAGTAGACGTAAACGTTTTATAAATGTTGCTCTTTAAATACTTAACTGTACTTCTCAAATGTAGAATCAATACATAATTTTATTTCTTCGTCAATAATTGACGAAGGTACTACCCACATTTTATTGTTTTATTTATTATGTTCATCGATCAATTTCCTACTCAATTTCATAAAAGGAGTTTTAGCTCCTTATAAGTTATCCAATAACGCCGCGTCAAAACATAAGATAAATTTTCTTTTCCAACTTTTTTCTGTATTGACAAGATCCTAATTTTACTCAGGTATACATATACTTCTGAAAAAAGCTGATAAAACAATTTCGTACCAAGAAAAAAGTTCTATTTTTAAAAGTTTTTATAAGATTATATGGCGTATACAGCTTGTTTGATTAGTATATAGCCTTAAAAAACTTACTTTAACGTCTACTTTTATATATTGAATAATAAATTACATGCTAACGAGCTGTATTATAATATCGTTGCCTCAAAGCAAGAGTAGGATATGTAAAAAAATGACTTTTGTGATATTCATGTTAAATGATTCGAAATAAACCCTTCTGTTAAGTGTAACTATCGTCTTCGGTGCAATTAATAAACGTATGAAAAGTAGATAGCATCTGGTGCAAATTTCCATGTTTATTAATTTGCCTAACTATTGCGCAATATTGTTCAATATTGCGTAGTTAGCCGAATACGCTCTTGTTGGGGCATTGTCTTGAAAAAGACAATGCCTGTTGGTTTATTTACTATTTGAAATAAAACACAGGTTTTCTAAGAAGAAAAAAACTCAGCTTCAGAGTCTTAAAAAATTTGCAGAGTCCTTCAAGTGAGGAGCTCTAGGGCTACCCGCTAAGGGTAAAACCGCACTGACCTGAGATCCGAAAATGTCCCATATTTAAAGACAAATTAACTTTTATATGAAACTTTTTCGTTTCTTAACCAATAAAATTTAATTAAAAGTTCCAAAAGGAAGGGCGATGCACATCGAAGGGCGTGATTGGTGGCACCTGATGACATAACAACTAGCATAAATAAAAAGTGGCATACTTTTTTTATATTACATATCCTTGTGTAGCTTAATTCCTTTTAACTCAAATTTTATAATGAAACACTAAGACAACATACATATCATACCATTATATTTTGTCGTTTACCCATTTTGGTCATCAATATTAATGTAACACTAAGTTATCTTACGCACATATCCTACTGTTGCCAAGTAGGATATGTGCACATTTTATCTTCAGTAATCTTAAACAATAGTTCTATTACATTGATGTTAAAAGGTGTATATTAAAGAGTAAAAATGAATAATTCGGCCAATTTAAATTGTACAAATTATGGGTATCTAGAAGTCAGTATTTAGTGTATTTAGCGAACAAAAATAACACTGATTCTGAGTTGTTATCTGGAAATTATTAAGCACACGAAAAAAGGTAAGTTAAATTCATGATAAATTCCCTTTGGAAATTTTGGCTGATTTAATAAAATGCAATAAATTTGTACTTTCACAACTTTCAGTATCCGCTAATATCATTACTGATTCTGATGATTTTTTCATTTTATTTTGTTTATTATCTTGTCAAATTTTTAATTTTTGGAAAATAAGTATGTTCATGTTATTATTTATGTAATAACATGTTTGAACAACAAAATTGTTTTGTTTTTTGTATTGAAATGTGTAAAATTTTAAACAAAACTTTTGTGCAATATAAGTTTATATAACAGAAATTTACGGATATCGTTAAAAAACAGATTATCTTTGAGGGCAACAGTAGGACAACTAACTTTTTTCCAATTATTTTTCACTTTTTTATTAATTAATATAAATTGTTATTTGACACATGTAAAGTTAGGTACTCAAACAAAATTCCACGTAAATCCATTCAAATATAAAAAAGTTATTAATTACTGAAGTTTCGTAAAATTTTCAAATGCGTTTTTCTCGAAACTACATTATTTTACATATCCTACTGTTGCTTTGAGGGAACGATATGTAACGATTTTAAAATAGTAAATATTTTTTAATCAGAATTTCTAATTTTTAACAACTTTTGCATGTCTTTGCACGGAAGTGAACAAAAATTTTCACCGGAAGGGAAAAATAGTTTATAACCGGAAGATAACCAAGACATGTTTTAAACGTATTTTTACACACTGATCACCAATCTGTTGTCAAAATAAGTGTATCCATAGTCGTTTGCGAGTTATACAGTTTTTAATAATTTTATCAAAGCTGGAAGTTTTGACAATGTTTACCATAACTTAATTGTTGAATCGGAACCCGTCATCAGTTTTTCTCAATCAATTACATTTTTTTTAATCTGGGGCTGGACATACGGACTTTATTAATTTTTTTCCTGACAGTTCAGCAGTACAGGTATATTTTCATATATTACAAAAATTATTGGAAAATAAATCATAATTAAAAAAATCTTTCTCTGATACTATTTTATCCATAATCCATAAACAAAAATCAATAGTTTGTTAAAAATCTGGTTGATACAGGTCTTGGTGCTACTGGAAAAGAATAAAATTTGTGTTTTTGTATTATTCGTAAAATCCTGCTCTTACTTTTTACAGTTTCTATACTTATTGCCCAATGATTTGTGTGTGTGTGTGTGTGTGTGTGTGTGTGTGTGTTTTCCATTTTTCAAAAAGGCATAAAGGTTAAAATAAAAGGTAATTTTAAATTTACTTAATAACCGTTGGGTTGTATATATATATATATATATTATATATATATATATATATATATATATATATATAATAGAGTTTGTATAACGACGCTAAGAATACAATTCTTTGTAATCTAATCTTTTGTACACTGAATTTGCTATCACTATGTTGAACTGTCTGAAAAGGTTTGTGATCTGTGGAGATAAACCTCTGATGTAAGGTAATCTCCCATAGAAAACTTCTACTGTTTCTCCTTCTAATGTTTGTCTTTGGTGTGTTCTAACTGTTGGCATACTGTTGGACATACTTTACTCACCTGACAGAAAGAGTTAAAAAACTGGATAACTTCAATGTAGTGTATTCTATTCCATGTGGTTCCTGTTCAGAAGTGTATGTCGGTCAAACCAGCCAGAAACTCTCAAAAAGACTAGCTTTGCACAAGAGTGATGTAGTGAGGAAACCCACCTGCACAGCCTTTAGCCAACATATTAAGAATACTGGACACATTGCTAACTATGAAAATGTGCAAGTACTAAAGAGGGTTGACAACCAATTTAAGAGAAACTTCATAGAAATGTGCTACATCCATAACTGCAGTTCTTCTATGAACTGTAAGAAAGATGTTGAAAACTTAAGTTGTATTTATTCATTTCTACTTCAACAGACTTGACAAGATGTAACAAACTGGAGAATGTAGGGAACTTATCATAACATACATAGATTGCCTACCTGTACTTGAGAAAAGACTCCATTTCCCTGCTGATTGTGTTTCCTGGGGCTCTTTCTTTCCATATCCATGAGGTTCTAACGTGAAAATTATAACCTCGTTGCATATGACACCCGGATATTGACAGAAGTCAGAAATATGTCATCAAAAAAGAAGAATAATTCTTCTTTTCTACCTTTAACATGAAGTTGCAGTTTTTGTGTAGGTTATAATTTTTAGATTTTTGTTGTGTTTGTATTTTAAATAATACCCTGTTGTGTTGTAATGTTTTTATTCAAAATTTTAAATGTAATTTTTAATATTTTTAACATGTTTGTGACAGTGTTCTTGAACTCTAGGACCAACTGAACATTTTCAATGTAGGTTTTATATGTTAACTTCCACCACTTGTACTAAAATAGGTTTTCCATTTAGGTGCTGATGAAGGTGACAACATATCACCGAAAATTTCACATTTAGAATAAAGTTCTACACCAAACTGGCTTATACCATCTCTAGCTGATCCTTGTTTTGACGCTTTCCCGAAAGTTATCCTCCAAAGTATATATATATATATACATATAAACTAAAGTTATATTTTGAGGCTGCAGTCATTAATAGGATAGGATAAGTTAAATTCACAAAACGTTAAACTTAACTTACTTAAAGTATATTTATGTAATTGCAATATCTCAATTGTATTTAATTTTGTAGGAATCATGATTGATATTAATTAATATTTTGACGTTTGATTTATGTCAGAAAGACACTCTTTTCTGTTTATTATATTCTTCTTCTTGATAGGTAACTAGGTTTCGATTGTGATATGGCTGCGTACTATAATTATAATAGAATGATGAAGTATTTAACTTGTCATCCAGTTATTTAAACAACAAAGGAAAGTGTCGCCAAATATGAATATTTAATTTTTATTTAATTTAGTCAGGAAACTTAATATTAGGGATTTATAGCATTACTTTTCTGTACCATTCAGCTCGTAGTACATTTTGTGCATTTCGTTTGATTCTTATGTTAATGTATGGGATGCTATTTCCCATCTCTTTTTCAGATGGAAACTGTATATATTCAGTATAATTATTAAAAGTTTGTAAAGTTTCGTTTATTCTGTCTGCTGGTAAAGCAAGTATTAAGTCATCCACAAAGCGTTTGATAAATGGGATATGAAAAGGCAACTTACTTAAAGAATCTCTTATTAAATCGTCTAGTACATAATTACATAATATAAAAGATGTTCCCATAGGTGTGCCAACACATGTTTATTGAATGTATTATCAAAAATCAATACATTATAATCAAAAATGAATTCTAAATTGTTTAAGAACGTTTTTTTGTTAATTTTGCAATTTATTTCTATTTTATCCCAGTACCTGATAATACTGTCAAGAATAATAGGTTGTAATAAATTGGTATACAAAGATATAACGTTAAAGCTTACTATGATATAATTATTTGGTAGTTGATAGTATATTTAGTAACAGATTTATTAACTTTCATTCACAACATCCATCTGATATGAAAATAAATTTGATATTGGCTTTAAAAAACAGAATAATCAAATTATCACAGACTAATAACATAAACAAAGGGTTAGTGGAACTGAAAGACATTTTATTAAAGAATTCTTACCAAATTAAACTAATTAACAAATTTTTATTTAACAACCTCAGTAATAGAATGATTCACATGAATCAAACAAGAGAACTAAATCAACAAATTGTGCAATATCAATTTACTTTCACATCACTACCTTACATACCAACAAAAACATTAAAATTATCCAAAGTCTTTGTAATGGTACTGAAGTTGGTGACATCTCATGCCAAGTTTATGCTCCTACGGCGAATGCCGACGAAGAAGAAGTAGAATTATTTTACCGAGATATCGAAGAGGCACTTAAAATAATGAAAACAAGAGAAATCACGATAGTTCTAGGTGATCTCAATAAAAATATTGGAAAGGGACAAAACGGATTATAAGAGTGTATAAGAAAGTATGGTCTGGAAAATCAAAACGAGAGAGGAGACCGTCTGTTACAATTCTGTTAAGAGCAAAACTTTATTATTACAAACACATTTTTCAAGTTACCAACAGACGACTGTATACATGGCGATCGCCCGCAGATACATCGGAGAAAGTAGTCAGGAACCAGATAGACTACATTATGATCAATAAAAGATACCGTAACGCTGTTAAAGCCGTGAAAGCATATTCTGGATCAGACGTGGCCTCAAATCACAATCCACTTATCGTCAAGATTACACTCAGATAGAGACAAGAAAACTTAAAGAACCTAAAGTAAAAGAATGCCTCCAACATGAACTACATGTAAACTGCAACAAATTGAACACAAACACCAATGATATTGACGAGTACTGGGATCGACTAAAACATTGTCTACTGGAACCCTGTAAAGAAATATTAAAGACTTCCGCAAGGAGAAAAGAAGAATGGATGAATGACGAGATACTCAATATGATGGAACAACGGAGACAATTTAAAAACAAGGACAACAATAAATACAGAGAGATAAACCACGAGATCAGGAAGATGATAAAGCAGGCAAAAGAAAAATACTTTGAAGAGAAATGCAAAGAGATCGAAGACCTTAAATAAATATGATCTGTTTAACCTACACAAGAAATTTAAAGAACTGGCAGGACTAAGAAAATAAAATCCCACTCGTGCAATTCTGGATAGACACGGGACTACTATAACACATACGGACGAGAAAGTACAAAGATGAGCAGAATATATCGACGAATTGTTCGATGATGAAAGAGGAGATCTGGAGCACATAGAACTTACTTCAGAAGAAATAGGTACATGTATTACAAAAGAAGAAATATTACACGCATTAAAAACAATGAAGAGTGGGAAAAGCTGTATACCTGATATGCTAAAGTTACTACTTAAAATCATCCATAACCGAATATATCACAAAACTGGACAAGGACGTTAATGATACACAATTTAGTTTTCGCTAAAGCCTAGGAACGCGTGAAGCTCTTTATTCACTTAATATACTGATACAAAGATGCCTGGACGTCAATCAAGATATATACGCATGTTTTATTGACTATAATAAAGCATTCGATAAAGTAATGAATGTCCTGAAATCAAAGAAGATTGACTACAACGACCTCAGGATCATATCAAATTTATACTATAAACAGCGAGCAAAAGTACGTGTTAACGAACAGCTGAGAAATGAATTGATGAGTGAGACAGGGATGCGTATTGTCGCCAATTCTTTTTAATGCCTACTCCGAAGAGATCCTGAAAAAAGCTCTTGAGGGTGAAACAGCTGAATAAAGGTAAATGGAGTTCCATTAACAACATTAGATATGCGGACGACACTGTGATCTTAGCCGAAAACATTGAAGATCTTCAGAGACTGGTGACCAGAATAGCAGAGTATGGAAAAGAGTATGGTCTAACAATGAATGTCAAGAAGACGAAATTTATGAGAATATCGAAAAACTCAAAGAAATAACGAGAATCTTCTAATAAACGGAACCAACGTCGAACAAGTGGACAAATATGCATATCTGGGAACAATGATTAACTCCACAAATGATTACAATCAGGTAATCAAGATAAGAATAGAAAAGTCTAGAGCAAATTTCAACAAAATGAGAAGAGTGCTATGTACCAAAGATTTAAAACCGGAACTAAAAGTTAGGTTGGCGATGTGATGTTATTCCTTAAATATTAGAATTCACATATATAAAATATTATAATTCATACCCGTGTAACATTTAACATTATGTTTATATAAATATATTTAGTAATTTGAATCGAGGACATTCATAAATAACATACTCTAATTAGAATTGGTAGTCAGCACTATTGCCGATCACCACATGCTTGGCATAGGTCATGAACAAACTTGACATACTAATAAGTAAACATTTGCTGATATAGCAAGGACTACTATAAAAGCCCCAACAAACATTCTCTCAGGGATCTTAATTAATATACCGACACTATGGCCAGTAAGGCACATCTATCGTCATCGTCAATTAAGTACTGATATATTTAAGATTAATTAATAGTGAAAGATTGTACAAACAGTGATTAATAAATGGGCAACTAAGTTACAACATATTATTTACTACCCCACGACATTATTTATTACAGCGAGGTACTATGTTTTTTCGACTTTATTTTATGGAATGAAATCTTGGACCTTGAATGCGACATCAATAAAAAACTGGAATCATTCGAGCTGTGGGTGTACAGAAGAATACTGAAAATATCGTGGACAGAACACGTCACAAACAAAGAGGTTCTGGGAAGGATGAATAAAGAAATGGAAATTTTAAATACAATAAAAACAAGAAAATTAGAATATCTCGGACATATTACACGTGGAGAGAAATACACCTTGCTCCAACTGATTATGCAGGGAAAGATCCAAGGAAAGAGAAGCATAGGGAGGCGTAGAATGTCATGGCTGCGCAACCTGAGAGAGTGGTACGGATGTACATCAAATGAACTTTTCAGAGCAGCCGTCTCAAAAGTCCGAATAGCTATGATGATTGCCGACCTCCGCCGCGGAGATGGTACTTAAAGAAAAAGAAAGTCTTTGTTAACTATTTTCTGAATAAAATTGCATCTAAAATATTATAAAATTAACATCATTGTATGCAGAAACTAAATAACGTATTAGCATTATGGAAAGCTCAAATGTAGTTTATAGAATACCATGCAAAAATTGTGATAAATCATACATCGACCACACACCTAGAAATCTAATAGGCATCACTAATATCACACAAAAGTGACCTCATAAATAGTAAGAATACGTGTGCATTTATAGATCATGCAATTAATAAGAATCATTCAATGTCAATGGAACCAAGATATTAAGACGTTAAAACCAATTAAATGAAAGAGAATTTTTGGAAGTGATATGCATAAATAAATATCATGGTGTAAATAAAAAAACTGATATTCATAAACTAAGAAATATCTATAATTACATTATGTCTTACTAAAACTAATATTATAATTCCCTAATATTAAATTTCCTGACTAAATTAAAAAAAAACTGAAATATTCATATTTGGCGCCACTTTAATTTGTTATTTTTTTTTTAGTATAACGCGTTGAAAACTAATGGTCATTGGCATGGTACAGTGAATTTTTACAGTCAGGTGTGTAGTGTGTGTGTGTGTGTAGAGTAATTGTCTTGATACTTAGCAAAGTCGACGTCATTGTCTTTGCTAAGAGACGCTAATTGTATCCGAACGTCTGCGGTCCCTCCGGTGAGTACCGATCGCACAAGGATAGAAATTATTTTCATTTATTAATTTTTTTTAAAAACGAACTTTAAATAATTAGATGACAAGCTAAATACTTCATTATATTATTATATAGTACACAGCCATATAACAATCGAAAATTAGTTACCTATCAACAACAAAAAATATAATTAACAGAAACGAGTCTCTTTCTGACATAAATCAAACGTCAAAATAATAATTAATATTAATCATGATTCCTACAAAAATAAAATAAAATTAAAATATTGTAATTACATATATATTTTAAATAAGTTAGATTTAATGTTTTGTGAATTTCAAAATTTAATGGATTGACCTCTGTTTTAAGTTTTTGTGCTTGTTTTATACAATGTTTTTTAATTTTAATTTCATTGTATTTACTGATCAAATAATTATGACCATATTTTAGCATATCCTGAAGAAGCAAATAAATTTTGCGAAAGCTAGATAAAAGAACAAAGAGTTTTACTTATCCTGTCCTAGTAGTGACTTCAACCTCAAAATAAAACTTAAGTTTACATAACGTGTCAGTCAATAATACTTAACTACGTTATATATATATATATATAAGAAATAGGGGATATTAGTGACTGTCGATATAAACAAACAACATAGTTTATTAGGGTTGCAGTCAGAATATTGGCCGGGATGTTAAAAAAACACTCTTTTGACTTTTTGTCTAGCTTTCGGAATGGTTTTATTCCTTTTTCAAGACACTGTAATAAGACAAATATGTAAATATTTAAAAAATATCACAATTCTTCAGTGTAACTTATTAGTCGTTGAGATTATTTATAAAAGCATTGACACTCAACGTTTACAACACACATTAAAATATAAAATTATGGACAAAATACATTCTAACATTTTTAAAATTTTATTTTATTTTGCACAAGAAAATTTAGTTATACTTATGGTAAAACTGTCAAGGCATTATTAATTTGATTTTGTCTTTTCAGATATCAGTATGGATGAATATGTTTGTGTAATCTGCAATAAAGCAGATGATAAGCCAATATCTGAAATAAAAAAAGCAGCTTTGAACCGTTTAGTAGCGTTTAGCATGAAATGAATCTACAATAAATACTAAAAAAAAATTGAGAATATGACGTTAGCTTTTATTCATCGAACTTGTACAGATAATAAGGAAACTGCGATAGCTGCATTATGTAGCTCAAAATCTAGAAAATAGAACGAAGGCAAAGAAGTAAATAAAGACGCTCTAAGATTTAATTTTCAATCTCGTTGCTTCCTCTGTGATGGGTTTTTCGGAATCAAAAGAAAAAATTTCACCATCAAAAATCAAATCATCGTTCGTATTGGCAAATCTGCCACTCACAGAAGGTGCAGCAGAAAAAACATTGTTACAGGGCATATTATCAGCTTCAAATATGGCTGGGAAACGAACTGACAGCAACAGATTGGGGCTGGAAACAACATTAACGGGGCATTATGCCCAAATTTACAGAAAAGGAATTGATCCCGAACATACTGCTCAAAACCATTTGCTGCAGCTGTGAATCTGGATGTAACAATTTAAAATGTGGTTGCCGAAAACATGGTTTGAAATTGTCACGGCTCAGAAAAATGCTCTAATGTGGAGGAAAAAGTCTACGAAGAACTTAATGATAATGATTCTGATGAAATTGTGGATGAGGAAGTAACGCAGACAAGAAACAATATTGGAGATAAAGACGGTGATGGTCTTAAGAATTTCTAGCATCAGAAGGCGACGAAGGAATGCCATCAAAGAGGCTAAAATTAATGTCCTAAAAAATATTATGATAAATATATACATCATAAAAATATAATATATATATATATATATATATATATAGTATATATATATATATATATATAATATATATATATATATATATATAGTAACAATATACTAACAATATTCCTAATATATCTTTTGCATCACTTCCATTTATTAAGGACGTCACTCCCAAATTGACCAGAATTTTTGCTCAATACCTACCAAATGTAAAAATTGCTTATAAAAGCACTCTAGTTGTGGGATCTCTGTACAAGTCATTGAAAGATAAAGTACCAAACTTAGATAAAAGTGATGTGGTCTACAAACTTAATTGTTTAGACTGTGAAGGTTCTTATATAGGTCACACCTCCCAAAAAGTTTCCAGCCGTTTAACTCTTCACAAGAGTGACATTAGGTTACACCCTGATAGATGTTCCCTAGCCACACATGTTAACACAACAGGACACTCTTTCGATTTTCCAAATGTGAAAATCCTATCCACGGAGAGCAATTATTCAAAAAGATTGTTTCTCGAGATGGCTTTCATTTTTCAAGAAAAAGAAACCGTTAATAAAAAGACAGATACCAAGAATTTAAGCAACTTATATTCATTATTGTTAACTTTAGATAAACATGAATCTACTAATACAGACAATTCATCGTCAACAATATAAGTTTAATTATATATGAGATATACAATATCTCTCCTATTTCTAAAATAAGTCTTTTCATCTTTTCTTTTTCAATAAGTTCAGCTTCTATCAGGTATACTATCACCTTTACATCGTTATCATTTAAGATCTAACGTTCTGTCGTTTCAAGTTGGTAGCAACGAATTCACAAGCAATTCTTTTGTTTCTGATAAGAATATTTATAACCAAAATTTTATATTGTGACTACGTACATGTTTTGTAACTATTTTAACATAATTTTATTTAAATGTTTATGTATGTGTGTTCTAAGTGTTTTATGTATGTTAAAGAACGTTTTAAATCAATTTTTGGATAGTTTTCGCCATAGTTATAGGGGTCAAATGAGTTCCCAGTTTCATTTAATAAACATCAAGACAACAAACCTCAATTAGTGTAAGAGGCAAAGTAAGTCTTACTCTGTAATTTATACTAATTCTGTTTATTGTAGCACCCTGATGATGCAAATAAAGATTTGCGAAAGCTTGGTTAACTAAAAAGAGTACTTCTTTGTCCCATCTTCCGCTGCACACCCAAATATTGGAGTATTGTATATATATATATATATATATATATATAAATATATATATATATATATATATATATATATATATATAGTAGACAACTTCGCCTCTGGTAGATACTGGGTGGATTGAGTAGCTCAGTAAATGCCAGTGCCGGTCCCAAGCCCGGATGAAGGAGGAGGGTTACAGCGGTAGGTTAGCTCCCCGCCCTGCGTAAAAGAAATATTGCTAAAAATCCCAAAGAACAGCCTCGGAACTCGGATGGCTTCAACGGAAAACGACATAGGCAAAGAAAAAGGCTAACGAATTTTGGATGTTGGAACATACAAGGACTGAATACAAAAGAAGACCAAGTATTTAAGGAACTCAGTACATACCGAATTGACATCGCAGTACTCAGCGAAACAAAAAAGAAAGGACAGGGGAACCACTACAAAGACGATTATATATACTTCTGGAGCGGAGTAGAAAAATCAAAAAGAGCCAAAGCTGGAGTAGCGGTCGTGATAAGAAAAAACATGGAAAAATGTATTACCAACTGGAACCCGATAGACGAAAGAATTATAACAGTAGACCTTACAACAAAGGGGAGAGACATAAAAATAATTGGCATCTATGCACCCACGGACGACTCAGATACAAACACTAAAGACATGTTCTTCGACAAACTCTCAGAAGAGTTAAATAAAATAAAAAAAAGGCAAGAAATAGTCCTGCTAGGGGACCTGAACGGAAGAGTAGGTAAAGCTCTTGACAACAAAATAATTGGACAACACGGAGAAGATGTAGTAAATGAGAACGGAACAAGATGGTTGGAGGTATGCGAACAACATTCGTTAAAAATACTGAATGGATTTTACAAACATAGAGACATAAATAAATATACATGGACTCAAAAGACAAGAAAACTGCAGTCAATTATAGACTATATAGTAGTTAAACAAGAGACATCTTTAAGACCCTACGATGTAAAAGTTTGGAGAGGGGCAGAATGTGGATCGGATCACCTACTAGTAAAGGCACCCGTGGAAATAAGATATATTAAACAAAATAAATCCCAAGAACAGACAAACAAAGAATCCACACGGCTCTATAACATAGACAGCTTAAAAAATGAGTCCACAAGTTTTCTTTATAAACTACGTTTGGCACAAAAATTAGACGAAGAAATAAACGGAACAGCGGAAGAAATGTATGAGACTTTGAAAATCAAAATTCATGAAGCAGCATTAGAAGCTCTAGGTACGAAAGAAAAAGTAAAACGTAGAAATTATTGGTGGACAGAAGGTTTATTAGAACTGGTAGAAGAAAAGAAAAAACTGTATCTCAAATGGTTAGCGACAAAAGATGAGGAAGACCGAAAGAACTATAACAGATACAAATATATAGTAAAAAAGGAAATTAAAAAAACAAAAAACATAACCTGGGACAACAAGTGTGCAGAAATAAGCTCAATGGTAGGAGGATCTAGGTCCAGACAAGCTTGGAAAACTATCAACAGTCTTAGAAAAAATACAAACGAAACAAAAAAAATAAACCCCATAGACATAGAAAGATGGAAAAATTATTATGAAAATCTATTAAATGAACAACGTACACAGTTTCTAGACACACAGATAGATAGAGTTGAAACGGGGTTAAATGAAGTGGCGATGATTACCGTAGAAGAAATAAAAAACGCATTACAAAAAATGAAAAATAATAAAGCTCCTGGGCCGGGTGATTTACCTATCGAGTTATTCAAACATGCCACTGCAATAACATTAGAATTGCTTTGTAAAATGTTTAACAAGTGCCTACAAGGAGAAAGTATCCCAAGAGATTGGAAAGTCTCGTACATAAACTCCATCTACAAAAAGGGAAACAGGAATGACTGCAGTAATTACCGAGGTATCAGCATTACGTCATCCACTGGCAAACTGTATGAAAGAGTTCTGAAAGCCAGAATAGAAAAAGAAGCCACAGAGATCGAAGAACAAAGTGGATTCCGACCAGGGAGATCTTGTGTCGACAATGTATTTACTCTCAAACACCTAACGGAAAAGAGATTAGCAAGAGGACTAGAACTTCATGCCACTTTTATAGATCTCCGTAAAGCGTTTGACTCCGTACCACTGCAGAGACTATGGACAACATTGGAAAACGCAGGTATAAATGCAGTATATATAAATGCCGTGAAAAAGCTATATCAAGATAACCAAGCTTATATTAAGGTTGGAAACCAAATTTCCAAGGGTTTCACCCAAACAAAGGGTGTCAAACAGGGCTCTTGCCTCTCTCCAACCCTGTTTAAAATATATCTTGGTAATGCTTTAAAACATTGGATGAGAAAATGCAGCCCAATGGGCATATGGGTAAATGACACTCCTATATACACAATCCTCTTCGCAGACGACCAGGTAGTTCTTGCCGAGGACCTACAAGATATGACGTACATGATAAACAAACTAATAGACGAATTCAAAAAATGGGGATTAGAGGTTAATACCGAAAAGACACAATACATGAATATAGGAGGCATCGGTCAAGACATGGAAACAGAAAGCGGATTAATTAAAAACGTTGATCAGTACGAATATCTCGGAGTTACACTAAGCGAAGACGGGAGAGACGACAAAGATATAACAAGAAAAATAGGAAAAGGAAAAAACATGATAAAAACACTACATCCGATCCTGTGGAATAAAACTTTAACTAAGAAAACAAAGAAAAATATATATCAGGCTATGATTCAGCCGGTGCTGACGTATGGGTCAGAAGTGTGGGTCTTTAACAATAATATGTCACAAAAACTCCTCTCAACGGAAATGATGTACTGGAGAAGATGTTCCGGGTTAACTTTGTTTGACCACATAAGAAATGAAAACATAAGAGAGAGAATGAAAGTAAAGAACACAATAATGGATACGATAGCCGAAAAACAATTAAAATGGTATGGACACCTGAGACGGATGAACGAAGAAAGGATACCACGAAAGGTTTGGAACTGGAGACCTACACAGAGAAATAAAAGGGGAAGGCCAAGAAAGAAATGGATATCCAATATTCATATAGAAATGGAAAATAGAGGTCTTCAAGAAGGAGACTGGGCCGATAAGAAATTATGGCGATTGGGATGCGAGAAGCGACAAAATTAAAGTTGCAAACACTCGCTATATATATATATATATATATATATATATATATATATATATATATATATATATATATAATATATATATATATATATATATATTGTAAGATTGCCCGTGACAAAAATGCAATTAAACATTAATAAACCATTTTAATAAAAAAAAATATCGTATAGCAGTCACATTTTTTGACGAAATTCCCTTTAAATCCTATCTTGAATATTTTTAACAGCTATTTTCACATGTCTTTTTGCAATATTAATGTTTTGTGGATTTATATTTTTTTTGTTTATTAGTGTATCATGATATCTTAAGCTATATAACTAATTACAGTCATTAATATATCTCAAAATTATAAATAATATCTCAAAATAAAAAAATTATCTCAAAAATTATACATAATGATGAAACAAAAATTTTTCGATTTGAGTTTTTTTTGTTTTTTGCGTTTTTAAAAACTTTTACCATAGTAAGTATATTTTTTTTCACTGTCGAAAAGTAGAGATTTCAACAAACAAAAAGCTCACCGACTTTTCTAAAAAAGCTGATATTTTGACGCGTGAATTTTCGATTGAAAATTAGGGTGTTTTTTCGATATTAAATCAATATCTGGTAAAAAAAATTATTTTTCAATTCCAAAAAATTACAGTGTGTTTGGTACATACTAAGGCAAGTTTTCACTAAATTTCGTAAAAAAAATTTTTTTTGTAAAAGATAAAAATAAAAAAACCACAAACTTTGGATTTTGAATTTTCCACAAAAATTTTGAAGTTATGTGAAAAAAGTGTAAATACAAAAGTTGTAGATCTTTTTGTTACCTATAACTTTAATATTTAACTTTTTTGCATAGCACTTGTAGTTTCGCCGAAAACCGCGATAAACCGATTTTTACCCTTAAAAACTCACCCCCTCCCACTTTCCCACCTCGGATGGAGTGGAATTTATTTTTTCTTTCATTTTTAGCATATTTTCTTCCTTTTCCAATAGGTTTCATTCTGCTATAATTTTTTTTGGTTTCAAAAATTATCGACCCTGGTCTAATTGAAAAATGGCACAAAACGACCATAACCATTTGCTATCATAACTGCATGGACTATAATGACTATAAATAGTCTAAACCACGTATTGAGTTTATAATTGAATGATTAAATATTTTAAAACTTCTTCTTTTCTCAGTATTCAGTTATTTTCTCAGTTTTTATTCTCCCAAAAACCTATTATCAATAATGTAAATATGAAGTCTAGAGAGTCTTAAATTTCATGTGTTGATTGTTAAAGAAAAGAATAAATTTCTCTGAGATGATTTAAAGTGAGTCATGACTTAGTTATAAGGCTTGTGGTAATTAAATTTTGTAGGACTACTGTCAGAAATGTTCGCTCCAAACATCGCGCCAATCCCTGAGACAATAACCAAGCTAACCGCCACCCAAACCACGTCACCATCGGCGGTATAAATGAACCATCCTCTGTTCCCAGCGACAGTAGTGCATAGATTGGTGATCAGTGTAGTAGTCTCTATAGGTCGGGAGACTGGGACCTCGGAAGCCCTAAAAAAGACATCAAAGAGGATACCAAAAGCTCGGTTCAATGATAAATAATCGACGCGGTTCAACTGGGAAGACTGTTGAATTATATATTAATTCCAGTTTTATTATTAACTTAGCTCTGGGTTTATTATATATATATATATATATATATATATATATATATTATATATATATATATAAAGCATCGAGAAAAGGAGTACGACCGTCAATTCAATATAAAATAAGGATCACTCGAAGATTGGCGGGTTTTTCGGTCAAAAATTGGAGAAAAAAGACAAAGATGATTGCTACTTCATCTATTTATTGAAAACGTTTCGCTATCTAATTTGATAGCATCATCAGTTCATCTCAAAAAGATATGTAGCAGTCAGTGATATTAACAATTGTTATTTCACACACTCGATATTTAGTTCATATTTAGTTCAATTTATTGTTTATACAACATAATTATACAATGTCCATTGTCGTCGGCTTTTTTACAATTGTTAATAGCACTGACTGCTACATATCTTTTTGAGATGAACTGATGATGCTATTAAATTGGATAGCGAAACGTTTTCAATAAATAGAAGAAGTAGCCAACATCTTTGTCTTTTTTCTCCAATTTTTGAACGCATCGTCAGTTCACTACAAATAAAAAGATCTTTTAATATTTTAATATGTAATATTTTTAATATTTAAGTCAACAACGAACAGAGTTCATACTTACAAAAACAATTTGTAGGTTTTTTTGATGAAATAAAAACTCTACGATAACTTAACATTTAAAATTACCAACTAAACGAGAAAAAATAAACAAAAAACACAAGAAAAACTGTAAAAGAGCAATATTGTTCGTTTAATTTTGATCAATAGCTTCATTTGAATGTTGGTTTAAGCTCGTTCAAGGGTCAAACCACACTAATCTTGTCGACTGTTTTCTATCGGTTGTAGGATGTCATAATTTCACATGTGGCTTATTCTTGTACATGTGTTTATTTGGAATGCATGGAGATACGATTATCAAGTTAATTAATGAATGGAAAGGGGACCGACAATAACGACGGAAAGTAAACAATCCTCATTGGTAGCGATCTCTGTGGTCTGGTAAAACTACCACTCTCTTAAAGACGTTATAATTTTTGATTTAATCTTAGACTATTTATGTTTTTTTTAATTAACAGTGTTAGCCGATCTTATTTTTGCGACTTTATTTTTTGGGTCATTCAGGTCAGGATTGGAGTTCACGTCTAGGACCCTTGTTTAACATATATTTTCCAATAAAATTTTATTTTTGGTTATGGTTATTGGTGGTAAAATTTGTAAAATAGCAATGTTTTTGTACTCCATTATATAACCTATTTCCAACTACTTTTTTTATTTTTCTGTAATCTAATAGTCTTCAGTGGTATCACTGTTTTTATTATCTATTTTATGACTCTTATGTGGATCTTATACATCTCATCATCCGTTTAACATCCCTCAATCCCCTATTTCCGGTTTAACGGTAGTTTAAGCATCAAAGGATTCATTAGGCGTAGACATTTCAGAAATTGTATCGGGATGTCGCACCGCTTCTATCGCGACACTAATGCGTGTAACGTCATTAGCCAGAACAACTGGTGTAAGCTGATCCAGGGCGTATTTTGTAAGGATGGCGTCTTGAGCTTAGAATTGACTAACGACATTATGCATTCCTGCATAAATTTAAATGGATCCGGAAAAACTTTATTGACTTGTTTATGTTGTTTACATTGTATTGAATATTTTATTCGGAAGTACGTACAATAATCAAGTGGTTTATATATTTGGGGTTTATATTTTTAAAAATATATATAAATATAAATATAATATAAATACGTATAAAAAAAAATCATTTTGCTATAAATCTAACTAAAATAAATTTGACAAAATCAAAGCTTTTAATGTTATTTTGCTTTCATTGCACTATTTTCTGATTAACAAATGTTTGACGTCCTTGAATTACCTTTTGGCCCAGTTTCTCTTGGTTTCACAGAACCTTTTATTTTATATTTGTGAATTTGAATATGGTTTAAAACTTCTTAAAATTATTGGGGAGAATTATTGGGGAAAACATATTGGGCTGGGGATTAGAAAATAACGAATTAAATTTAGAATGGAAACTTTCACATTCATTGGTTATACGCACAAGTGATAAACTGTTTTCGGCCCATTGTATAAAAAATCTCAGGATAGAAATTTGACTTTTCAGAAATGTATTTTTCCACCAAGTAGTCAGCAAATTGTTGTACGACTTGGTGCTGGTAATATCTCACTATAGTCTAAAGCAAAACATTCACCTACACCTACGTCTAATGGATCGAGGAAAGGTGAACCAAACATATATCTAAGGTTTTGCCCGACATCATTGTTTTTTGAATACTTAGTAGCCAGCCCAACTTTTTGAATTTCTTTGAACCAGGATTGTCCGAGATGAAATCTACATCCTTTTATTTTCGCAGAAGAACTTTCACTTACTTAACTTTTTCAAATCGGCATACACAATCTTAAACCTAAATCTTTAAGTTCAATTTTTGACACTCCATCTTTAAACAATTAAGGGCAGTGACATATGAACTTATTTAAAAGCAAAAAAAAAATCATAAAAATTGTGTCCATTTTCCATTCCGTGATATGTAAATACATATTTGGGTAAAAAATGTTTAAAGTGCACTAATGTGCACTATTCAAAGGTTCGACCAACATAAATTGCTTCTAATTTACTTATTTACTCTTTAACTAGAATACTAGTTACCAATATTTCGTAAGAAATATATCACTTGTAGTTTCTGATGCTGAAAAAACCCAATCAAATATTGAACAATGGAATATGAGCTCTAACATCGTAATACTTTAGTGATAATATCGTTATCAAATTAAGTATTTAGATAACTATAAACTAGTACAAAGTTTAAGAAATATTTATGACACATTGTTTTATTAAAATGTGTACTCTAGTTACATTGACCCTGCCTAATGATTCTTATTTATTGTTTAAACCCTACATCGCCTATTGCCTATCTTGTATAAAAAATTGTCACGTATTCGTATATTGTTAAAAATATGTTCAGAGCACATATGTTCTTGCTTGCTAAATTTAATAATTTGCTAAATTTTCATGTTTATTGTTATCATTTTCAAAATGTTTCGTTTATAAATATTGCACATTTACGGTAGGTTCAAATAGCTTTAAAAATAACTTTAAGCGTAATTTTTGGACTAAGTCGACAACAAAGAAAATGTAGGAAATCAATCTTTATTTCTTATCTTTTGTGCACGCAATAATTTCTTATGTGTCACAAGAGTGTCAAGGTCGCCACTGCTCTTTCACTCTTAATCGGATCGAAATAAAGGAAAATAGATTTCCCACTTAGATAACTGTTGGTATTATACTATTCCAGTAAGAGGATTATATAAAAAAGCACGTACTTTATACTAAGCGGGTTATATGGGGTTTGAGAGAAAATAATGAGCAGGACGAGGTGTCAAAATAGGCAACTGAGACTATATATATTTTAATTGTGTAAAATACAGACTATTATACTAGATCTTTGTTTACTATTTTTATTGGGAACTAACCACAGTTTTAGTTTAAAAGACGTTTATTTTGACGTTTAGATTTACACCTGGGATATATATATATATATATATTATATATATATATATATATATATATATTATATATATATATATATATATATATATATATATATATATATATATATATATATATTATATATATATATATATAGTCTGCTCTGATATATTTATTTTCTTTTTCGATTAGCATTTTAAGAGTTACCAAGTAGTCACTGGTGCTAAATTTCATCTAATTATGTTGTAATCCTGTTACTACGATGTACAACTGATTGTAGATCAGTGCGTTTCTTTACGGTTAGTAATGTTTACATGTTTAAAAGATGTCTATTTTTACAGATATTAATACTAGTAGAGCCTTTGTGATGAATCTGAACTTAGTAGGAACTTCAGGAAAAAAACAGAAACTCGCCAGATTAACTGGTAAATCCTAGGTGACCCTAAACAAAAAGAAAGAAATCCCAGCAAAGAATAGCATCTCCCTTGGCTGTTTTCTATCGCTAATTATCTCTCTTCCGCTTTAGTTACGCGAAAAATACCGCATATGTATACTGGATACCCGTTACTACATATCCTAATTTATTTGAACCAGCCCTATATAATACAGTCCACAGACACTGAAATTATACTCATAATTTTCCACATATGTACACCTTTTTTGTACATTAACCTATTAGTTTTTTTTCAGGTGATTTTCAGGTGATTTTCATGTGTAAAAATAAATGCAATCAAGTTTCATTTAAAATGAAGAGACATTCAGAGACAAAAGAATATTATATACATTCTTCAGACAGAGACTATTTTTACTATTTACGATGAGCTAGAAAGCAGCCGAAGCAAAAGCACTTTAAGTAACAGCGTATCTGACAGCGAAGGGGAGTTCCTTAAAGTATTTAAAAAAGCTTTTTTAAATATTTTTTGAGTTTTACCTCAAAAAATCTTACTTATTGTAAAGAAGAAGAAAAGTGGTGACATGGTTTTTATAGAAAATACACTACATTTTAATTTACAGAGCATGACAGGAAGCAGATTAAAACCACATTAATTCTTTGCCCCGAGACAAGGATCACTACAGCCGTTCAAAGTCCCAAAAGGAGTACTTAAGCTCTGAATTGAAGATGACTAGGCTTTTTGCTGCTTTTAAATAGAAATATCTAGATATTATTATAAGTGTCAAATTCCATCGAAAAGTGTTTTTAAAAGTCTTCCCAAATTTATCGTTCAAAAGACCAAGGGTAAAAAACTTCTAAATCATGCAACTGTCTTTATATTCAGACTAAAAACAGAGATGTCGCTGTAGTAAATAAAGCCAAGATAGAGCTAGAACTACATCAAAGAATAAGTGAAAATGTCTTGAAAAAAGATGCATCTGCAGGAGAATGCCTAATAGTGGCGTGTGTTGTGTGGTGATTGACCTTTAAACGGTATTTCCTCTTCCGAAACTTACAGGTATGTTGCCGGCTTACAAAAAAATAACTTGTATGGAGTGACAACTGTGGTGGTCATGTCAAAAACCGTATGTTGGTTTTCTTTTCATTTACATAATATCTTTGGGCCTATTTAAATCTGTAGAGCATAAGTTCTTGGTACCTGGAGACTGCTTTTCAGCAGCAAAAGAGATCTAATGTAGCAAAAATGTAAACTGTTAAAGATTTTGAAAATGTAGTTAGATCAGCCAGACCATTAAGACCATTCCGAGTGCTAAGCATGTATAGATTTTTTAACTTTGACGAAGCATCTGCAATGTGTATTGACACTAAAGATATAATAATATCCAAAGTGTCGTATTTTAAGATTGATAAAAACGAACCTGACTACGTACTTACCAATAAGAACTTTAGCGAACTGTATGGATTTGACAAAAAATGCTACGTCATCAAGGAAAATATTTCTATTGAATACATAGCTTCCATGGAGCTTACTACTCTACCAACAAAGTTTCCACTATCAAAAAAAAAAGGACTTTGGAAGCGTGTTAGGTTTCATTGTTAAAGAAAATAGAGATTTCCACTATGAAATAGATCTTCAGAAAGTAAAACATACCAATGGACATAATAATACATACCAATCTCTTAGAAGTGAAACCTCTCAATGGACTTAGATTTGTTTGAAAATGGTTAACACGCGTTTTCTGTTTCGTTTTTGAAAAATTTTACAAAAATTACTAAACCAGTTATTTACATTAACTTGTTTGACTAAAACCACTTTTTGTAAATAAAATCGTGTTCTGTTGAAAACTGTACAGTTTTTTTACTTCTTCCAACAATTTGACTTTTGGACATTTGCCATCTATTAACTTTTCATGTCTTCAATTATTAAGTCTTTTTTGTTGCATTTTTATACAATAATAGTGTTAGTTACTACTTCGTTTCAGGCTTTAGCAGTTGTTGGAGTGTATTATTAACAGAATTTTCTTTGTTACATAAACATTTCTCCAGTGAGTTTTTTGCTGGAAATTTTTTGTTTTTATTTAAAACGCTATTATTCTTTTTCCTTTACTAATTTTTGGTTAGCGGGTGGATACTTCTCTGCGATGCGTGCAGGGGATAGATTTTAAATAGTAGTACACTTGCCCACGCAAGTTCATGCATGTCTCCAGTCTCGTTTCTCCAGAGAAACCAAACCCATGCATTCTTATCTCTACTCTTTCCTACTTCCACTTCCAAACCAACTCGCACCAAAAAAACTCAGGCTACTACAACAAAATCCTCAAAAAAATCAGGCTACTATAAAGAGCGACAAATGTATATTACTTTATACAGTGTTAGAACTTATATCGGACCAAAAGATGATGGAACTAAAGGACGAGCTGAAAACAATAAAATGGGAGATCAACGGCCTCAGCCAAATAAGACGAAGAGAAGTAGCCCAAATTAGTTTTAAACCAGCACACCTATTTCATTTTAGAGGGGAAGATGACACTTTAAATGGTGGAGTTGGAATAATTATGCATAAAAGGCAAACACAAAATATAATTTAAATTATTAATATAAGCCCAAGGATTGTAGTTCCTCAACTTTAAACTAAATGCAAGATATAACCTTAAGGCAAAATAGACTTATATTTCTACAACTACCCACTTGGATAAAGAAATTGAATAATTTTATGATGAGCATAACATGCCAAACCAGCATTTATACAATAATTATAAGCTACTAAAATGTGAAAATGGACTTTAAACAAAATTATGCAGAAATAGCAGTGGGTAAGTATGGATATCTCAAAAAAAAATAAACGAGTGCAAAGATTGCTGAACTTCTTACACCAGGAGAACCTACTTTAGTTCCTACTTTTTTATTATTCCATTCATAATCATATTAAACAATAGAGGGCTCATGGAAAATTCCTATCTTATCCGATTGCCATCTTCAAAAGGGTCAGTTTAGTACTTTATTCTTAGAGCTAAGTAATATATTTCGTAATATTGTTCTGAAGCTATTTTCTTGTGGCATTTTAAATTAATAACTATTTAACTGGGAATAAGCCACAATTAAAGATAAAAATACGTTTATTGACGTTTTAATTTCACTTCGGAAATCGTTCTCAAAATACAAACAGTAAATTAAACAAATTTTGTTTTTTGTTACATAGTGAAAAATTCTTCTAATAATTTAATTTTATCTGACTCATTTATATTGACAATTCAGACACATTATGCATTTTAAAGTAGATGACTTTAAAATGATATTGCCAATATTGTTGAGTTGCGCTCCTGGGACGACTTTACTTATATAAAGATAGTTCATTCGATTACATGAAATCAACTTTAACTTGAGAATATCCGTCAGAAAAAAAAATCATAGCATGTAATTCGTCTTTAAAAAGACAAACATATGACAAGATGACAGTAAAATTTTCCTGTTAGTGATTCCATGGTAAATTATGAGGGTAAAACCAGGAACAAAACCTCATAATACTATCCCGACATGGTAAGTATTTGTTCGTGCATTTAGTTTACCTTCAATAAAAACCAAAATTCTGATTTTATCTGTTTCGATATTTAAAAAACATAAATGATGTATCCTCTATATGTTACTGACTTACTAATACTGGTATTTTTTTATTAATAACTTTCTCTTTCAATATTGGTAACCAGATCCTACTACATTCTGCCGAGGAATTTGCGACACAATTGGCCTCATTTAGCATAATTAGAGCCGCTTCTTTGATTTTTATTTTTTTACCATCCGTTTCTTTTAGGACTACATTTGAATTATTCCATTGAACCCAGAATTCCAGAATGTAGTAGGATCTGGTTAGCAATATTAAAAGAGGAAGTTATTAATAAAAAAATACCAGTATTAGTAAGTCAGTAACATAAATAGAGGAGACATCATTTATGTTTTTTAAATAACGAAACATATAAAATCAGAATTTTGGTGTTTATTGAAGGTAAACTAAATGCACGAACAAATACTTACCATGATGGGATAGTATCATGAGGTTTTTTTTTCCTGGTTTTTCCCTCATAATTTACTATGGAATTACTAACAGGAGAATTTTACTATCATCATGTCATGTGTTTGTCTTTTTAAAGACGAATTATATGCTATGATTTTTTTTTGACGAATATTCTCAAGTTAAAGTTGATTTCATGTAATCGAATGAACTATCTTAAAAGTAAAGTCGTCCCAGGAGCGCAACTCAACAATATTGACAATATCATTTTAAAGTCGTATACTTTAAAATGCATAATGTATGTCTGAATTGTCAATATAAATGAGTCAGATAAAATTAAATTAGTAGAAGAATTTTTCACTATGTAACAAAAAACAAAATTTGTTTAATTTACTGTTTGTATTTTAAGAACGATTTCCGAAGTGAAAATTGAAACGTCAATAAACGTATTTTTATCTTTAATTGTGGCTTATTTCCAGTTAAATAGTAATTAATATATTTTGTGTATATTAAGTGTATAACGCCATTTAATTTGACTCGTTTAAATGCCGTCTCAAGTTCCACAAAACATAGATATGCCAGTTTGCTGTATTCTAATGATTTTTCAGGCACTTCACTATAAATATGGCGTCCGTGCATGATCTTTCCGACCTAAAACCTTGTTGTTCTTCTGCTACTGTTATAATTTCATTCAGTTTATTTGTTATCACTTTGGTTGTTATTTTTTGATGTTTTGTTCAATAAATTAATTCCTCTCTAATTTTCAGGATCCGACTTGTCTCCCTTTTTGAAGAGAGGTATTAGGATGCTTGATCTCCCTTCTTGAGGAATTCTGTTTTCTTCTATTATTTTTTGGATTAGTTTTAATAGTTGTTTGATCAGATCTGGTCCTCCATCCCTTAGGAGTTTGTTTGATATTCTGGTGATTTTTAATTTTTTTTAATTATCACTAATTTCCTTAATACTTCCTTTACCTTATAATCCTTCAGTATAAGTACTTCAGTATAAGGATATACAATTCGGTTGGGTAGATATAGCCAGTAATGTGAGCTTTCACGACGTATATGATTGGCATGGGCAGAATTTGATAAATTAAACTATATATTTTATATTACAGGATCCAACTTGTAAATACAATAAATTTTGGAGACGGCTATCGCCGTATTCCCGTTCTCTTTCGCCAATCCTCCCGGTCCAAGGCATGCTCCTCCTCCAAACCTCTCGATTCCATTGCTCTTCTAATTCCTTCATTCCATAAGCGTCGAGGTCTACCTCTTTATCTTCTTCCAGGGGGCTTCCATCTATAAAGTTTTTGGGACCAACGTTCGTCAGGCATTCTCAATGGGTGTCCAAACCATTTTAAACCTCTTTTTTCTATTATGTCAATGACCTTTTCTGTAGTATTCATGTTGTTTCTTATAGATTAGTTGCTCTTTCTTTCCAGTTTTAATGTGGTTGATGTGATTTAAATTAAACTGTGGATTTAAATCGGACCTACCAATATGCCTTAAAAAGTAAATCTTTGACCAATGTGTACCATATTCTCACTAATAAAGCGAAAACATTAACACTAACACAAAAGGTAGTGAATATGACTCGCGTGACTCGTGTGAAGAGGACTATAGAGCACCAGATGTTAGGTGTCTCTATGAGAGACCGTCTCCCAAACAAAGAAATACGTTGTAGAACAAAAATAACCGACGGTATCGAAAAAATCGCGCCGCTAAAATGGAATTGGGCAGAACATGTAGCCATATTATCAGACATACGATGGGAAAAACGTAATTTCGAGTGAATACCAAAAGCACAACAAAGCAGAATCTGGTAGCGGTATCTGGCTGTAAATTACAAAAGACAGAGACAGATACTACCTGAGAAAAACCAACGTCCATCAGTGGACGCATACAGGTTGATGAAAATGGTAATGAAGAATTGTTTGGCTGGAGCTCAGAGTTTATATTTTTGAATTTAGAGTTCAATAACTAATTTAGTTTTTCATGGGGGTTTTTCTGTACTATTGTAGTCCTTCATAATATTATTTTGTAACCTTACGGAGCTTATTCTATTTATTTCTATTATGGTTTCAATTTTCTATTTTGTGCTATTTCTTCTTTTCTATTTTGTGCTATTTTCTTGCTTCTTTTTTACTCTTTTTAATTTTTTGGTGGTTTTATTTATAGATATACATTTTTATGTATATCTCCAAAAAATTAAGAATTAAACTTTTGTTAGTTTTGTAGCGTGGAATATCTTTGATCTATTTAGTTATTATAGAACCCCTTTTAAATTTAAACATCTTGAGACACTGTCTCTAAATTATATTAATGATATCAAACAATCTACGTCGCGTGTAGCTACCACTATAACATGTTTCGTGTTGAAATTATTAGAGTTTTATCGTATTTGTCTTGGACATAAATAGATTACATAATTCAGGAAGAAAAACTCCTCTTTTGTACATATAATATAAAAATTATATAGTTTCTGTGTCAAGGCAGTTATTTCTGAAAGCGTAATTTAGATTAACAATATTTGTTAACCCTGTTAACAAAAGAAAATAAAATAAAATAATGCCAACTGATTTTGTTTTCTCATTTTAAGTATTAATATAATAAAACAAATAACTTCAAAATTAGATAGTATATGATATCGGGGACCAATAGAAACAACTTCTCTTGGGTTGGCAACTCCTAGTCGTCTTGCATTGTCATAATGTAAAAATGTTTAAAACTAAAACAACATTTAATTTTATCAACTGATATGTATTAATTAATAAAAATTAACAACATTTACAGGTATTTTACCCACATATTTAATGGCTTTACACATTTATACCTGAGTAAACTGGTAACTTCACTGATGATGGACTTATTAGTGCTTTTATAAAGGATTTTTTAAATAAAAGTTTTTATGAATCATGGAATACAGTAAACTACAGGAATTTCATTGTCTTTGTATATTAGTAATTCTATTTCATTGCAATGTTTAAAGTAAAAAACTGCTTGAGCCGTGCTCCACACCTTATAATTACTAGTTTAGGTGGCAAAGGAACACGATTAAGTCTTTCTTTATATATGTGCACCCTCAACGGAGTTTTTACAAAAACTCGTTTCATAAAATTTGTAAATTCATTTATCAATGGAAACATAATTACGTATTTCTTCTGTAATTATATTTAATCCCTGGGCTAAAGCAGTGCAATGAATTAAGCTCGGATAAAAAATCATGAAATTGTCATCAGATTTTAACATACGTAGCATCATTTGAAAGCATTATCACTATTTTATTCACTGGTATATGGTTGGGTAAAACGAGGTATGTTAAAGTATCTGTTATAATTCCACATAAAAATTAAATTGTTTTTAATTCTTTTTTTCAATTCTCTGACGTCAACTACATGAGGTTTTCTCGCAAAGTCTTCCAAGATTGTATACAAGACATTGCCCTGTAACTACCGTTTAATTTTTGAAATACTCGCTTATTTAAATGTTTTTTTTTTCAAAAAAGAACATAAAACTAGTAATCCGGAAACAGTGTACCCTTTTGTATGCATGCAAGTTGAAAAATATCCTATTTTATGTAAAATTGTTCGCTGAATACGAATATGTAAACCCCAGCTCAAAAAGAACATTTGACAAGATAAATTTTCAATTTTGAATATTTTAATTTACATCTACGAGTCCCATCGCAAATTACGGCTAAAAATATATTAAAAGCATATTATGGGCCGATTGTTCGAACGCTAATAAAAACTTGATTGTAATCAAATATTTAATTAAAATCAAATACGCCACATTTTGAGGTTATGTTTTTATTTAAAAATCAATAATAATAAGCAATTTTTATTAATTTTGACAGATGCTGTGAAGTATTTGATTGTAATTAAATATTTGATTACAATCAAGTTTTGATTTGCGTTCGAACAATCGAACAATTTTACTTCTATGGACCTCTATGAAGGCTAAGTCGGAAGAACATGCTGCTTTAGTGGCTTGATCTGCTTTTTCGTTTTCCAATATAGAAACATGAGATGGAGTCCAGATCATTATGACTTTTATGTTAGCAGAATATAGTTGGTTACAGTTGGTAAGGATTTTCTAGACTAGTAGGTTTTTCGAGAAAATGCATCTTATGGAATGAATCGAGAAAAGAGAATCAGTATAAATGGCGATTTTTATGCTTTTATTTGAAGTACGATAGACTGAAGTCTTTAATGCTTGGAGTAGTTTAAATAATTCTGCCGTGTAGATACTACAACTTTTAGATAAACAGAGTTTATTGTCGTCTTCAGTGTGGACACAGTGGAGCCGCAACAGTCTTCATTCTTGGACGCACCGGTGTATAAAATTTTATCAAATTGTGTAAGTTGAGGATGTTTTGGAAATATTTTCTAAGGATTAAGTTTGGGGTTTCTGTTTTGTCGAATCTGCATAAAACGGTATTGAAAATTGGAAGATTGTGCAACCATGGAGCTGTCTTGGGGGTATAAATAGAAGTATTATTGGAAAGGTTGATGGAATCTAATAAAGGAGTTAATATTGGTGGTAATGTGAGAGACTGATTGGATGCGTTTGCTGGGGGCGGTTCTATTGGATTGATTAGATTTATTTCCGGGTTACTTGGGTTTGCTGATATTCTTACGAAGTATGAAAGTAGAAGCTGCTGCTTTCTTAGATGGAGTGGTGGCTCTAAAGATTCAACGGCAACACTTTCAGCAGGGCTTGATTTAAAAGCACCAAGGTAAAGTCGTAGGGATATATTTTGAAACGTGTTTTGAGACTTTAGTAGGGAAGTACTAGATGCCATATAAAGAATACTGCTATAATCTAATTTAGAGCGAATTACCGCTCTATATATTTTAAGGCGAGATTCTTCATTAGCTCCCCAAGAGCAGCTAGCAAGAGATTTAAGTAAAATAAATCTTTGAGTACAGTTTGCATTAAGTTTTTGAATATGCTGTTTCCAGATAAGCTTTTTATCAAAGGTGATACCAAGAAGTGTCAAATAATTAACTGTTTGTAAACGAAGTCCGTTTAGAGTTATAGAAAGTGGATTAGGTCTATGCTTTTTGGTAAAGTAAATTACTTTGGCTTTAGGAGCTAAAAACACAAATCCAGCACGCGTAGATCAGGTGTCTATTTGGTGCTGGTGGTAGCTGTGACGAGTAAAAGTTTAAATTCGGCGTTTTTAGTCATATTTCAAATGCCTCGAATTTGTTGTCAAAAATTAAAATCGAATGTTTATGTTATAGGTTTTAAATACTAGTCCCTAAAAATGGAAATTTCACAACGACCGTTCAATAAAAGTAATATTTTTTTTTTCGCTCAAGAGAATCGTAAAAAATGGCAAAAATCGCGCAAAGTTTATGTATTGAACAGCTTTATAGAAACTGACTTTATTTGCAGCAAAATACAAAAATTGCATAGAAAAGCTGCACTCTTCACTTTTAAAACGCATTTTGATTTTTGTCAATGGCAGACTCTGATCAAAAGATATCGACTTTTTACCGTCGAGTTACCGTCTAAAATCTTATTTAAGATGCGTGCGGAACTGACATTCAAAATCGCCGGTCTCTTCAAGCATTGTATCTAAGAGATCAGTTCATTCGACGCAAATGGTGCTAATTAATTTCTATTCAAAATTATCTTAGCCACATTTTTTTTTATAAAATCGATTTTTTTGCGTCTTGACCCTTCTGCGAGGGGGGTTTTAGAGGGAAATCTTAGGGTAAAAGTGGCAGGCTATTTTGCAACTTTTCTGGGGTCCCAATATTGATATACTTGGCAAAATTCAGCTTGTTTATATAATTTGTAGGTGTCAAATCTCTGACTACTGCACTGTTTTCTTTAGCTATATACCTACTCGGTGTACTATAATTATGTGTTACATATATCATTGGTAAGATAAGGGTGATCAAAAAATGTTTTTTTAACTTTTGATATCAAAATCTATTCTTTCAATTAAAAAAGAAATGTTGTTGACGTTATATCTTATAAACTTAGATTTTATAACTTAGAAATCGTAACGTGTAATAGCAGAAATCAATACCTTCTTTTCATATTTTCAATATTGCATTAATTTTCTTCGTAGTATCTTTCTACAGTTATAATCAGCACATTTACTTCATTTGTCATCATAAATATTTTTATATGTGTAAAGATATATAATTCAAAAACGGTGTGTAATAACACTCAACCAGTAGTATCGAGTAAATAATAAACTATTGTGGAAAGTTTGCAAAAACAAATTTTTTTTGAATATTTATAGGTTGGCACTTATAAAATCTTCCTATAAATATTATGTTTTGTTATTACTTTTTAAGCCATTATATAAATTCTTAAAGCCATAAAGTGAAAAAAGCACACAACCAACGAAATAATACAAAAACGTACGGCCAGCTGCGTTCCAATATACGGTCCACAAATCAAAGTAAAGAGCTCTCTATTTTTTGCTCTGCTCACCAATCCTCAACGGAATACTTATCATAAATTTAAATAATGTTTATTGGCGAAAGAGTTTCGGTTATCCAGGATATGAAATATGAATTCAAATGAAGTCTCATGTGACTATTTCTGGTGATCTGATACACATAGATATCTGTGATTGATGTTGCAATAAATCCAAATTGTTTTCGGTTGTTACTTTGGAAATAAAATTTGCAATATGGCAATTTTTGTTTGTTTTAAAATTTTATAAAAATAACATTCTGTCACATTTTGTAAAACAAATGTTTTAATCAGACCTTAACAGACAAATATAGACACGAAAATGAGCAATGTAGAATACACATAGAAAGGCTATTGTTGGAAATGTTTGCATTTGACGATTCGATTTCCAACGTGGAAATCGAATCGTCAAAATAAACATAGTTTTAACTGAAGTTGTGGTTATTTTTCATACAAAATAGTCAATAATATTAAAATTTTACAAGAAAATAGCTCTGGAACAATACGTATTCATATTTTTGGTAAGTAATTTTTTCCATTTTTGGTAAGTAAATTTCAATAGACTAATAGTATGTGAAAAAAGTGAGTTTTGGGATAAATGACTTTTTATTTTTTACTTTGTTGTTTTGTCGTTTATAAAGTTACATAAATGAAATTTGGAACATAAAAAAAATTTGTTAATATAATAATTATTACAACAAATACGTGCAGTTTTTTTTAGAAATGCTTGTAAAGTAACATATACTGTTTTACCTTATTTAATCTGGAATATTATATTTTTTACTATATATAAAAACAGTATAAATAATTTATAAACATTTGACCATGGAAAAACCAGAAAATATCTTTAATAATCTACATTATGAATTACCATTACAGTAGATAGTCATCAGCTAACAACAAAAAACGAAAAAATACGTTGTCACCAACTATCGTCATATACAAAATATATCAACAAGTTAAAATGAATTAAAGACCTTTGTCTTGACCTACGATTAATTTACAGTGAGATATAGTTGCTATAAAATAGTGTTTTATCAAATTAAAATAATACAACAACGACAATTTTGATAGAACTTTTTCTTGACTAAGCTAAGCGTATTTACAGAACTGAGTTTCGAATGATACTCTTAAATATACATTACAAAACGTCTAACAGAAGACCCTAGTCACAGTATAGTGCTTTAAAAAGAATCAGTAGGTTCACTCTACCGCCAATCCTTTGTTCTTCATGTTCCATTTTTTTCACGCGCACATGCTCCTCGCGCAGATAAATTCCAGTTTTTGATACACTGCTCAATATAATTTTTAATACACTGCTCGAAAATAAATAGGAAAAGTGTGACTTGTGGCGACCTAAAATTTAATTAGATTTTCGGAATAATGAATACTTTCCTAAATTTAGCGTTTTCGACAATTATCAATAGTTTCCAAATAATTATTACTGTTTGTCCTTCAAAATGTTTTATGTTGAATCCATCAGTTTTGATTAATCGAATATTAAATTTTTTGTATTCATTAGAAAATCACGCTGTATTCACTGTTACTGGTGAGAAATCTCATAAAACGAAGAGCTAATGAGAAAACTAATTTCTATAGATGAAAAAATAATAATACAATCGAATTATAAATTATATTTTCAGGATTTGAATTTTACAATACCAGTTATAATAAAAATAGGATTATAAAAAACACAAGTAGCGAACTATGAATACAAGTTAGAATAGAATATATATATTTCACAATTACAACTTATTAATAACAAAATAATGAAATGAAAAAATGTCATATAGCATAAAGATCCCACTGTAGGATCACTACGTTCATAACGTAGTTAGTCAAACTCATATTTTTACGTACATTTAAAATTGGGAGAATCTATCTATATAAAAGGCTAGGATGACAAGTCACACTGTTTGTTCAGTAAGGTAACTACGCCACCTAGGAAAGAAATCTGAACTACCAACATCTACCAAAATTAAATATAATTAAGTAAAAGCTGTAAAAATGCTGTTGAGACAGAAAAAAATCACATTTCGGCATTGGAGCGTGTGATACGTTAAATGAAAGGGCACTACACAGTATCTTCAATATTAATGAACATATAGCGACATACGAGATATGATAGGGTACTATGAATAAAAATAGATTTACCATAAGACAAATTTTGATTTTTTGACTTAAAGAAGGCCTCAGGCTGAGTACAAAATTAATTGATCGAATCCTAACATGCAATATAAATCTTCTCAGCTATTTAATATTCTGTTTTAAAAGGTTCAAGAAAGTTATGTTTTTTACATAGCTTAAGTTTTTTAAGTTTAAAATTTAAGTTTTGTTTTTAATACTAAAGCATGAAGAATCAAACCAAAGCTGGATTTTAGGAGGCCTGTTATATAGTTTCATATCATAATCCGTTGTTTAAAATAATAAAACCACTTAGAAAACTGGAGAAATATCACAGTAATATGTATTAAATACGAAATAAACTTATAAAACCAACTATATAACAACAAATAAATGAAATTTATATATAAATTACTGAAATAACTGTAGTTTCACAGCATAAACACAAACACGTGGTTGGGTAAAATCAATGTTGCCAAATGTAATCAATCAATGGATAGATACTTATGATTAATTATTTGAGAATAGATTAAGTCAATTAGGCAATATGATTTTTCAACTTTAGAAGTGTGTATAGTGGGTATGTGAAGAATTTTACCATTTATGAAATTTATTTTCCTCTTTTTGAAGAACTTCTATAATAATTATTTTATTATAAATTTGGAATATTCTTTGAAACTGATAGAATATTTTAAATCTTGCAACAGCGGCATTTTTCGCCAAATCCATTGCGCACGGTGTGGCGGGGTCCTAGGAGTGGATTCCAAATTGGAACCGTGAAAATGCGAGAGTGAACCTACTGATTCTTTTTAAAGCACTATATTGTGCCCTAGTGGAGGGGGAGGTCGTTTTTAAAAACTATAAAATATTGTCCTTCTCAGAAATACATAAATACGTAGCGGGCACGAGAAAAAATAAACAGCTTGATTCGACTAACTGTAAATGTTAAACTACCTATGTTCTAAAGATAGGGATTAAGTAAAATTTCCCAGAAATTTGTAAAACGGATGAACTTTTTAATCGTTTAATAGATTGATTTTAATGAGGTGACATTCGACGCAACACATGAAATTCGACGCAGAACGTGACGTTATACGCAGGACGTGATATTTGACATTAAATATCACTTGAAATGACGTGAATGACGTCTTTGCGTTTGTTTTTTATGATAACATATTCATTAGCCCATCCTCTTTCATTTACCGCTTCATACGTCATAGTCGGACCAATAGCAATGAGGATAGAATAACGTGCCGTTTTGGCATTATCTTTGCGTATTCGTTACCTCCTCCCCTTTCCATCGATACCTCACACGTCACGATCCGTTATGCCGTCGCGCCTCAACCAAAAAAAGCGTCAAAAATTACCAGAATCGACCTTAGCGATTTTCCATGTTAATTTCCATAAGAGTTGCGCCCAAACTGTCCCATCCCCTTTACTAATATTTTTGTATTTTATTTAGATGTTTGAATTTTTAAAATGTTACAGTCTATCCAAGATGTTTATTATAATTTGTCATTTGTATCAGTGTCCTCAACCTACTCCCAAGTATGTTACAACAGTACATATATTGTAGATCTAGCCTTTTCAAGAACAATTTATTTTGTTCCATTTAGAGCACGTCTTCTTCACATAGACACCTGCGTTTTGCTCCTATCTTTTGCCCATTTGTTGAGTCCATTTATTCCACCTGCATTATATAACCTAGCTATCATAGGCGATATCGTTTGATGTAATTTACAATGTAAGGTTCATTGTGGTTTTAGTACAATCCAAAATTAAACCGTACTTTCTATCTATTTCTTTTATGTTTCTAAATAATTGTCTTACCCGATGCATGCCTCTGAAAGTATTGTTTCAGGGAGCCTAAGCATGTAAATTCTTGTGTCTTTATACAGTTACCTTAAATTTTTAATGGGTCTTCTGAAAGCTGTGTTTTAGTTGTTACTACATGTTTTGTTGTGGAATTACATACATATTATGGAAATACATGTTGTGAATCATTAGACTTAGCTTCTAGACTGATTTTCTGAGTTAGTATCTTTTATACTTTTATTAAATATGTATGTTATAGTTGAGGCCGTCTAAGTATCTAGCATCCGTCGGAAAATTCAAACAAAAATATAACTTCCAGATCATCTTTTACCACCTTTAGTCCAGACAAATTAATATATGTATTTAATATATTTTTTACCACCAAAAAAATGTTTAACCAAATAATGTTTCACATATAATGTGCAGAATAATTTTGAATTTCGTTCCGCTAATGAATTTATTTTTTTTTGTCTTTAAAAGTAGAAAAAAGTTTGAATTACTGTACAAAAACTGTACTAATTCCCAAGTATTAATTTCAAGTTTTAAACTGATTGATTTACGATGAGTACTCCGGTTGTAAAAAGAGGAATGTGCCTTATCTAAGGGACCGGACTTGCAAATTTTTAGCTTAGTTGTGTTGAAATTTTGTTGTGAGTAGTTATAATAATTGTAGTATTTTTTTGTTGTTTGTTTTTTTAAACTGTCTATTTGTGTATAAAAAACTGTTTAGACCATGAGAAAAATCACCGACAGTTTTTCGTGCATGGGAGCAAGAGAACCCAAGTAGTAGTAGGGAAAGTGTCATAGTCAACAATCTTTTAAGTGTAAGTGATACAAAAAACAATGACGCTGAGACTGTAACTGTAGAAAAGTGTTTAAGACTTCCAAAGAAAAGGATTGTTTTGAATGAACAATCTAAGAGAATTTTAATGAACGTTTACAAAAATCTTCAAAATGATCCTGAAAATAGTTGTAAAAGCAGTATTATAAGAAAAGCGGCCTTTTCCAGCGGCCAGCATCGTGAAAATTTAAAAAGAGAAAAACAAGATCGGATGCTGGAAAATCTAAACAAATTAATATCGTGACTGCCAAATATTTAAGGAATTTGGTTTACGAGGAATACAAAAAAATGTTATACAAACAATTGACATTATAGTCACCAAGCTTGTTGCAATTTGTCTGATTTCTGTGGTGATGAAGAAAAAGGAGTAGAAGGACAGAAGAGCAAATTGAGCCATGGATCTAAAAATTTATAGTTAATATTATTTATTAGTTTATGACCTAACATCTTAACATTTTCTGATTTATGGTAATATGTATGGATATTTAAACTAGAAACCGTTAAACGACAAGAACAGAGTGTAGAACAAAAATGAAGTTATATCAAAGATGTCATGCAAAAGCGGAAAAAGAACATCTGAAAAAAAACAAGAGTAAAAAATAAAGAATGGATAACTGATGACATTCTGCAGATAATGGACCAAAGAAGATTAATGAAAACAGGGACGCAAAGAAATACCAAGACATCAACCAAAAAATTAAAAAAGAAATACGAAGAGCCAAGGAGACATGGATGCAAGAAAAATGTAAATTAATCGAAGAGCTTCAAGTGAAACACGATCATATAAATATCCACCGAAGATTCGAGAAGCTACTGGTCAATACAAGAGGAGAAACACACACCTCCTCATAAACAAAGACGGGAACCTGGCGACGACAGTTAAGGAGAAGTTGGTGACCTGGAAAATGTACATCGAAGAACTTTTCTGGGACTACCGAGGTAACCTTCCAGAAATAAATTGCATGACAGGGCCGTCAATACTAGAAAGCGAGGTGAAAGCAGCTTTAAAACAGTCTAAGAATGGTAAGGCCACAGGTCCGGACGAAATACCCGTTGAACTTATTAAGGTGATGAGTGAAGTGAGCACAAAGGAGTTAACTGAACTGTTTAACGCCATATACGATTCAGGTAATATCCCAGAGGAATGGCTATTGTCAACATTTGTAACACTACCAAAAAAACGATCTGCGAAAACGTGTGAAGATTTCCGAACTATCAGCCTTATGAGTCATGCACTTAAGATTTTTCTTAAAATCATACATGCCAGAATTTACAAGAAATGCGAAGAAAATGTCAGTGAAATGCAATTTGGATTCCTTCCTCAATTCCATGGGTACACGTGAAGCGCTTTTCACCTTCCAAGTCCAACTTCAGAGATGCCGCGATCTCGATTGTGATGTCTATACTTAATTTATTAACTTTTGACTACACCTAAATATTAGAAAAACTAAATTCATGGTTGTCAGCCGTGTAAATTTAGATCCAGGGGCACTAATAGCAGGTAGCGAATAGATCCCGGGAGTCGACAGTTTCACTAACTTCGGAATTACTCTCAACTCACAATGGGACTACGCTTAAGAGATTAGATCCAGAATTGAAATGGCACGGTCTACATTTATCAAGTTGAGATCCTTGTTGTGCTGCAGTGATCTTAGTTTGAGAACCAAGATGCGGATAGTGAGGTGCTACATTCTTCCAGTGTTACTATATGGAGTTAAGCCTGGCACTCACGCAAGCCACCGAAAAGCGGATTGAAGCCTTCGAGATGGGTATCTCAAGAAGGATACTAAAAATATCTTATGTGGACCATTTCACCAACGTTTAGGTCCTACAGCGCACGAGAAAAAAAAAGAAGTGCTTAATTTAGTGAAACAACGTAAACTTGAGTACCACTGGTACGTGATGCGGAACGAAGAAAAATATCGAATTTTTAAACTCGTTATGCAGGGTTAAGTATTTGACAGGAGAGGACCAGGACGCCGTCGTATCTCTTGGTTACAACCAAGCCAGTCAACGCAACCATGATAGCCTTGATGATCGCCAACATCCGGACCGGATAAGCCCATCCACCAAAAAATTAGCGAGATACATTCTTGCAGCAAAATATCGAAAAAGCGCCCGTTCAGTAGCAGTGTTAAAAGAATTTCAAATTTTCCAGAAAACACACACCCTACATGTCCAGATGTCAAATCCATGTATAATCTTTTTACAGTAAAACATTCAAATGTGGATGTTAAGTATAAATATTAAGCAAAATATTTTAACCTGAACAGTTTTCTTTGCATTTTGTTGACCCCAGATTGATACCTTTATTATGTGCGTAGAATTGTTTACAGAAATCAACAGCAGTTTCTAGGGGCACATGCCAAATATATGGCAGAAGCCGACCTAGCCATTTATAAAAGACGGTCCAAGAAATTTTATAACATAACTTTTGTGAGAGATATTTGTGAAAATCGATAGGACGCAGTAGTTGTTCTCACGTTCGATTTTATGCAAAATCTTCCTCTGTTCTGTATACCAATACAAGAGATATTTTATTTATTTTATCTATGGGTAAACTATTTTGTAATAAAAATGTTAAGAGCAAGGAATTTTTGTTATACGTTTATCATGTAGGCCAAGTCAATAAAGGGGCTAATGAAGTTTGTTTCATGTTATCCCATTATTTTGAAACTTTTTTACCCGACAACGTACAAAAACATAAAACGTTAGTTATAGAAGTCCTTTGTTTTAACCCAGTTGTTAACCTTTCTATCCGTGGTCTAATTTTGTGTTGTGCAAATTGCCTTGATAGACCCCTAGGCGTATGTAATAAATCAGCAAAACCATTTTCCTTTTGCTTCCAGTAAAAAATAATAATAAATAATAATAATAAAAAATAAATAAAATAAAAAAAAATAGAAGAACAATGTAAGTCAATAGAAGAAATAAGATTTTATTGTTGTTACGAGTTCTCTCTATAACAATTGTTTAAAAAATTAATTAATAACTCAAAACATAATAGGCTAGTGGACTATGTCTTTAGTCATAAAATAAAACTACACACACACAACGTACAAAAAGTATTTTTCTTCGGCGACAACTGTCCTGGACAAAATAAAAACCATACAATGAGTCGGTTTTTGCCAAAAGGATCAAAGGACATTCAAAATTATTGAGCTTTTGGGGTGGTAAAATCAAAAATTAAAAATCACGACAGAATTTATGTGCCAGAACAATACTATTCTCTTAGGGCTGAAGCTGGGACACATTTTTATGTTTTTGAGATGAAGACAGATCAGGTATTGGATTATACTAATTGGTGGCCAACATAGTACAAGCAAAACTTTCTCTCCAATGAAATTCTACGTTCAAAGCTACCAAAGCAACAACAAAAAACCTTCTATATAACGTCGTTTATATAATTTGAATACTATAAGCATGCAAACGTTACAGTTGTGACTCACGAATTTATTGACGCTTTCACTAGTCATACTTTTAGTCTTTCCAAAACCAAACATGCTGTGTTGCTACCAACATCATTAGCTTACCCAAATAATGTAGTAGCCATCATTCAAAAAAAAAAATACAAATATGAAGTCAATTCAAAACAGCATTTGGAAAGAATATAAACCATTTTGCGAGAAAATTTTGAAGTGGCCTACCAATGAGCAAGCTGATGATGTCACATCATGAATTTGATTTTGTTCCATAAGTTTATATTTTAATAATTATTAGTTTTTGTAGTTACTATACTATACTTTGGATGTATTTCTGTTTCTTTATGTTTCATGCAAAAACAGAATTAGTCCAAAATTTTAAAAGTCATTTTTTCTAAAACAATTTAAAGATAATTATGGATCATTATAATTAGGAACAAAATTGCAATATCAATTCGGATGTAGAGGTCATCCACTTTATCAATCTTTCAACTATTTAGATTTTTTATCTCCTATAAAATTAGGAATATGTAACTCGTGTTGTTTTTAAAATAACCGATTCAATCTTATTTATTCGAACGGAGATGAGGGACACTGGAACCATAAAAATCCAAATACGAGTTAAACAAGATTGTATACTTCTGCCATCATTATTCAACACGCTTTATTTTGCACGAGCTCTTAATACGACTCAGGAAGGTATTCAAGGCAGCAGAAAAATTGTAAATAACATCTCATATTTCATCGATACGATACCTACTAATTACTAGAAGTAAACAAGAACTACAAAATCTGCTGATCAAGATAGTGAGCGAGGGTGAAAAATATGGTCTCAATATTAATGCAAAGAAAACAAAAACAATGGTAATCACGAAGAAAAATGCTCCAAACAAAAAGATATTAGTAAATAACAAACTAATTAAACAAGTTGAGAAGTTCTAACAAAGAAACTCAAAACTAATTTCTAAAAATAAAACAATTTTTCACCAACCAAGATCTTAAGCTGATTCCACGATATTGAATGTTAAGAAGCTATATACACAGTATTCGACTGCATGACATAGAAGTTTAAACGCTGACAATTAGCTCGTTCAATTAGCAATATTCGACAATGGACAGGAATCCACAGCTGTGAAATGCTTCGCAATGCTGCTAAAAAACAGAATTATTTAATCCAGAATATTTAACATCTCACCTGACAAGTCGATGTATGGTGGACGCCTACGCAGAAATGCACGGCACCTTAAGAAGAAGAATTAGCTCGTTACGAGGACTGGAAAGGTTTGAGATCTGGATATTCCGCCTCATCGTAAAAATTCCATTTCCAATTCCATTATCTGGATATTCCAGACTGGAAGAAATCTCTCAAATCGCATTATTTCTCACAAGAGTGATTGTAGAATTAAGAAACCATCTTGTGCTTTGGCAGAGCATGTAATAGACAAAGACCATATTATGGATTTTGATAATATTAAAATTTTATGTAATGAAAGTAATAAATTTAAAAGAACTTTTTTGGAAATGGTTTGTATTAGCAAAAGTGATAATAATTTAAACAAAAGGTCAGAAATTCAAAATTTAAGCAAAATTTATAATTATATAATTTCTATTTAATTTATGCAGTCAGTAAAATATCACATTTTGAATTTTCCATGTATTTGTTACATTTTTTCGGGCATCTATCAATGGTGAATAAATCTTCTTCTTTTTTGTTACTAAACAAAGAAGAATTTTTTAAACAAAATTTTATTTTTGACAATATGTCAAAAATAAAAATTTTTAAGTTAGTATTTATGACATTTTAGGCTGGTTGTAGCTATTCTATTTTTGTTTATAAATTCAATTTTTTTTCTTAAGAAACTTCATCTAAATTTTTCAGAGAAACATTTATTAGAATAAGACATTTTTTTATTAATATTTTTTGTATTTATTATGTAAGCAGTAGTTTTATATAAAAAACTAATTTTATTTGGTGAGTTAACAAAAAATTTTTTATTTCTAGTTCAACTTTGTAAGACATTTTGTATTTTTTAGAAGCTCTTGATAAAAATTGTAATCACAATTGAAAGCTCGAGTAAAAAATAGTCAACAAATAGCCCCTTTTATTGACTCCAACCCATCAAAAACAGTGTTATATTATATATATATATATATAAAAAATATATATATATATATATATATATATATTTATATATATATATAGATATATATATATATATATATATATATATTATGTTATATGCATTGTACCAACCGATGTTCCTTATCACGACGATTCCCAGGGTATCAGGTTCCACTTCCAACAACCTGAGCCGATAAGGATCCTTGCAAATGCAGTACCAGCAGAGTCAGCGGGACCCAAGCTTTTTACACGTTCCCACTGAGTCAGCATTTAGTAATATTATAAAACCGCTTGTCGCTCTTAATTCAGTATTCAGTATATTTTTGTAGTTCATTCATTATATTTTATATTTCATTCATTTTTACCACGTAACTTGTATTTTGTAATAAATAAATTTTTTAAAAAGTCAAAAAAGTGTTTCGTGATATAAAATATATATACATAATAGCATTATAATTTTATGAAGATGGTTTATATATTTACCTCCTGCTTTCTATAGTTCCTTGGGTATTTTTTAGTATATATTATTTAGCATTGAATCTTCTTCTTCACTTGCCATATCAGAGTTATCCGACGGTAGCGATGACCATTGCAAAGGCTTCTCGATTTTCTGTCACACAAAATAATTGTCCAGCATTTGATATCTGAGTTTATTCACAAATGTTTTTTAACCAAGAAACCTGTTTTCTTTGTACACCTCTATGGTCTTCTATTTTGCCTTTAAGGCTCAGTTGTAATATTTTATATCGATTTCTCCTTATTAAACTGATATGATTATTTCAAAGAAATATCTTTATTTTCACAAAAGTTGTTGTATTATTTGCCATTATTCGCTTTACTTTTATGTCTGGATCTAGTTGTTTCGTTATGGGTTTCCAAATCTGTAATTTTGTTTTGTGAACTTTTTTAACTTTAAACTTTTAACTTTAACTTAGATTCTAATTTGAGGGGATATGGGTTACGACTAAAGACTAAAAATTTGGTTTTTGTTTGAGTTTATTTTAATGTACATTTCCTCTCCTACTTCGCGAATATGATCAAGCAGAATTTGAAGACCTTGCCATTGAATATTTATAAGTATTTGCTTATATTTAATAGTTTAATACAGCTATTTTATGATTATATTTGTTTAGAACTTTTATTACTTTTTTCATAAAAGGGTTAATACATGACCAGAAATATTTTCATTTATTATTTATACACAAAACTTGCAGTATAAATCATAACACACAATAAGTTTAAATGCTTTTAAAATTACTTTTCGAAATACAACTCATCATATTTAATTTCTGTTATTTACGACTATGTAGAAATATAAGTGATTTCCTACCAAATAGAAAAAAATCTGAGCCAAAACAATAAAACGTACCCGAAGTCCTTTCTCGTTATGCTCAGGAAGCAATAATATTCCAAGGAAAATTGCGAAAACAGACCCATAAATAGACTGTTCGTCGAGAAATACTGAACTTGACCTTAATGCGACATGCTATATAAAGCTTCTTTGGGCTAAAATCGTAAATATTAACTTTTCTTGCTAAACTTGGTCCCCATGAAGGCAGCCGATTGTAAGGAAACTCGAATGAGAAATCAATGACGGTCTATTTTAAATTTTATTGCTTTGTGTTTGCCTAATGCCGATGAAACAGTCTGCGAATTTCGGTGCTGTTGCTGCGGAATTGATTCCTAGGAAATAACTTTTTTTTTTAATTTGAGTTTTGTTTACCCTTTCGTACATGGGTACAAAGTTAATACAAAAAAAAGCAAATAATTATAAAATGTTTGTCCAAAAATAATTTTTCTTAATGCACGTATTTACTCACTAATATATTTCGAAAGTTCTTGCGAAAGTAAGTCTACATGGAGCATTTACAGTAACTAACTGAACAAATTAACTTCAAAATAAATGAGCAACTTTAATTAATGTAGGGGGCATATATAGTTTTTTATATTTATTTGCCAAAAATATGTTGATATTACTAAAAATAAAAATATTAGAGAGAAATCCAACAAAGTAACATGTTTGTCTGTACTTTTGAAGTTTGGATATTAAATAGTGTTTGATTCAATTTATACTGAAATAGTTTTGTGCGCGAAACTTTACAATTACCACATTTTAGTAGCGCAGCGTTTAAGTTTTTTTGCATAAATATTTCACATAATAACTCTTTTAAGGTATTTTTTCGACCAGCCTTGGATGTTTTGGAAAATATCCAAGAACTCATTAAAGGAAGAATGGAAGAATCATCAACAAAATATGATATGCCGATGAGACTGTCATTCAGCAAACACTCCGGAAAAAACATCAACGACTTCTAGATGCATGAATGCTTGTTGCTCTAGAGAAACATAATATGTCGTTCTGCTGTGACTTAGAGAGGTTGAAATACGTATAAGCGGCTTGCGGTTGTCATCAAAATAAAAATCTAATACCGTCATTATGTTTTAGTTCTTTACTCTGTTTGGACTATCAGAAACTGAATTCACTACGAATTTTGACCATGATGAACGGCATGTGGAATGCACATTTTAGATTCTCTTGTCGAGTAATTCATCAATCTGTCTGCTTTTCAAGTTTTAGAAAGCACAATGGTAAAGATTTGAATTCAGTTTCGCCAAGTAGGAAATATTAGGATTGCTAGTGTTGTTTATAAAAATTTATTTCATCATTTAATCATTTAATCATTTAATCATTTAAAGGTGTTTTTGCTTTTTTAAACATCAAAAATATCGAAATTGTAATCGTAGTGTCCATTTCATAAAAAAATTGTATCATCAATTAAGTCAAATTTAAAGCAAGCTTGTTATATATAGAGAGACAAGTTATGAACATAAATTGTAAAGTGTAACAGCTGGTATCAACACTGTTAACATGGACAGAAACATGGACGTTAAAAGCGCAAATAGTTAAGAAGCTTGAAGCCTTTGAACTTTGGATATACCGGAGAATGTTGAAAATTTCATGGACTGCCAGGGTCACCAATGAGGAAGTGCTGAGAAGGATGGGTCGAGACAAAAAATTGTTGAGAACAATAAAAGTACGCAAGACTGCATACCTTGGACACATACTGAGGAATGATAAATATAGTCTTCTGCAGGTCATCATGCAGGGTAGAGTCGATGGCAAAAAGGAATAGGTAGAAAGAGGAAGTCATGGCTGCGAAATATTCGAGACTGGACAAACATGACTGTAGATGAATTATTCCACGTTGCAAAAGACAGAGAAACTTTTAGAAATGTGGCCGCGGAGACTGGAGTGTTATTCTAGTACTTTATTAAATTTAACCAAGATGCAAGTGCAAGATGCAGCCTTTTAAACCAAGTTTATGAACTATACAAGAAAAAAAGCACAGAACTGGAGAAAGACTTTGTTAGCATTAAAATATTTCACGAAGAATTTGAAGCTCGCAATTTGTCAATCTACATTCCTAGGAAAGACCAGTGCAATTTATGCACGAGTTACAAAATAGGGAATTTACCCTTAGAAACATACGAAAATCACTTATTAAAAAAGGAATTGGCAAGAAATGAAAAAACTTATGACAACCAGAGTACAGATCATGTACTTACAGTAGACAAGCAAGCTATTTTATTAGCACCATCCTTAAAAGCTTCTGCTTTATATTATAAATCAAAGCTAGTTGTACACAACTATACAGTGTATAACAACAAGACAAAAGATGGAGTGTGCTATGTTTGGCATGAGGGAGAAGGAGGAGTCACTTCCAATGAGTTTGCTTCTATAATCACTCACCACATCGAAAATTATTTGAAACCGCTTCCTAATGAAACAGTAATAATTTGGAGTGACGGTTGTTGCTACCAAAACCGCAATTCAAATTTGACAAACAGTTTTTTACTCCTGTGTGCAAAGAAAAATATAACTATTGTACAAAAATACTTGGAACATGGGCATACACAAATGGAGTGTGACTCCATCCATGCTCAAATAGAAAAAAGAGTCAGAAATCGAGAAATCTATGTTCCAGCTGATTATATAAAAATAATGAAAAGCGCCAGAAGGAACCCAAAACCTTACGAAGTAGTTTACCTGGACCATTCTTTTTTTATGGATTTCTCAAAGTCCGTCATATATACCTCAATAAGACCAGGTACGAAAGCAGGAGAATCCATGTACAGACCTGTCACTAAGTACCGGAGAAAGAAGTCTTTTATAAATTAAGTTTTGATGAAAACTGGGTTCTGTTGAGAAAAAGAGTGCGAAAAAACTAATACATTTGAAGAGCCAAAACAGCTGTACCAATGCCCACAAAAGATTAAACTTCATAAGTATCAACATTTGCAAGAACTAAAGCGTCTAGTTCCCAAAGACTTCCACTTCCTGTTGATTTTTTTTAATTTATGTTGTGATTGTATCCTGTGTAAAAATCTGAGTTTTTTTGTATGAAAATTTTTTTATTTTAAATATATGTAAGTATTTTTTTTAAATAAATCAGTACAGTCTACAAAAAATTCTTTATTAACATTGCAAACCTTGCATGTCTCTTCTGCTGAAGTGTTAAAACTTGTATGTCTCATAGTAACAATAATTTACGAGATTACATTCTTTGTTCTTTTTGTATTATTAAATATGCTATTAAAGTGTCTAAAAAACAACTCATGTTTATAATAAGTGCCAGTTTCGTTCTACTTTCCGTGTTTGAATTTGTATCAGCCCAAGTGTCTGATGAGGCTGGGATAGGCCGAAATGAGTCATAACACTTTATTGATACCGATTCGAACACTACGGGAAGTTTAACGAATTTGTCCTCCTAGGCTTTTTTGTCTAAAAGATTTATTCTTTACATATATATATATATATATATATATATATTATATATATATATATATATATATATATATATATATTGCTATGATGTTTTGTTTGTGTATGAGCAATGAGTGTTTTTTAAATTACATATATAAGTATAGGGTTTTTATCGCGGTTCTCAAAGAATTAGTTTGTAAGTACTTTTTTAAATTATCTTTATTATAATTATTATGAAACACACATATATATCTAATATAGACAATAAAAATTTAGAACAACCTATCTTAAAATTGAAATTCTTACAATAATTAAATTATATTAACAAAATTTGGTACCTTTCTGTCACTGAATGCCTAAATGAAACTGTTTTCCAAAATAAAGGGTTTAATCACCACTCAATATCTTCGTTATCAGCCTCGGTTATCCTTCTTTTTGTGAAATTGCTTCTCCAAATACACCACAATGTTTTAATTATCAGCTTCCACCATTTTAAAATATTTTTCTTCTCAATAGCATTTATAAATCGGCAAAATATTCTTCTTTATTTATTGCTTTCTTGTTTATTCTTCTTTCTAATAATCTTATTTTTTCTTCTTCCAATCTCCAATCACCATATAAATATTATAATTTTAATTTCTTCTAATCTCCATATACATAATATAATTTTTAATCTCCAACTAATACTCTCTTAATATATTTTTTTAATCTCTATGTAATATACTTTTCACTACTGTTGAATCACTGCATTACTGACTACACTCGGTCCGCCGGATCTTTGCACATGCATGACAGTATTCACGATATATTTTTTTATGCTACGTCTCTTTCCTACTCACAGAAACCAAAACTATTAAGTTAAACCGCCTGTCCATACACAACACCATGCATTGAACAAATACAGCCATAGAACAATGATCGCTGATTGATTCGTCTACTGACAATTGACATGAAAATTGAAAATTTTGTTTTGACAGAGTTTGTAATATTTTTATAAATTATTTTCGTTTGATTTAAATAATCAATCCTTTTTCATACTTTAAATATACATATTTTTGAACAAACAGTTGTTATAACGACTAACCCTTACCTTCGTGTTCAATTTATTAAGATAAGAATTCATGCAGTAGCTAATAACGAATAATATATTTTTTTAACCTCTAAATTGACATTAATCATTTAAATATAGCTAAAACTACGTCAACGGACAATATGAAATAGTTTTAAAAGTTTTTATTTTTAGAGTATGCCAGGCAAGCCTTTGACTTCACAAGCTCAGCACTTAGCACTTTAACACAGCAAGTGTTAAATGTGTTGGAGTATTTCGAATTAATTAAAATTAAATTAATTCCCAATTTAGAAGAGCCATCATTAATTGTAATGGATAATGCTCCATACCACAGTGTGCTTTTAGAAAAGCAACCTTCCACTAGTTCAACTAGAATGGAAATTATTACCTGGTTGACAACTCACAAGATCAAGTATGAGGCAAAACTCACAAAACCTGAATTATTACAAATTGCGAAAATGAACAAATAAAAGAATGTGTATATAATTGATGAACTACTAAGAGAACACGGCCATGAAGTGTTGAGACTACCTCCTTATCACTGTGAATTCAACGCTATTGAATTAATTTGGGCAAACTGCAAGTCATATTACAATAAGCATATTGGTAGAGATGGACATTCTGATAGTGCTGTTATAAATATGTGGAAAGAGGCACTAAACCAATGTAACACAGAAATTTGGGAAAAGTGTGTGAAACATACTCATGAAATTATTACAAAATGGTATATCCGAGAAAAAAATATGGTTGACACTAACATTCAACCAATCATAATAGACACTGGTAATATGAGTGACTCAGATTCTGACAGTGAAGAATTCTTAAATTTATGATTGGCTACGTGGCTGTTTAGTGTATGACGCTTCAATAAATATTTAAATTATATTATTGTTATAATAAATTCCGAGTCACCACGGAGGCCTTGAGCAAACTCGCCTACGAAACACCGGTGACAAGCAGAAGGGAATAAAGAGCTAGAAGAGGACGAAGCCGCCGAGGAACGAGCACATCACCGAGAATGGACCTGCAGATGTTGTCCAAAACACCGATCACCGCCTGTGAGTGTTTTTTGCAGTGTAGTGCTACGCGAAGTGTAGTGAGTGTTAAGAAAATAGAGAACTGTAAGTAAATGACAATATGGACACATTTTTATCCATTTTTATGCATTTTATTTTGTATATTTTCGACTTGTAAAAAAAATGTTTTTCTTAAGTTGTTAATAAAATCAGCTTTTTTTATCAGCCTCAGAGTACCAAATGCGGGGGGTATGTCATCAGGTGCCACCAATCACGAACCTCGATGTGCATCGTCCTTCCTTCTGAAACTTTTTTTAATTAAATTCTATTGCTAGTAGTACTAGTATGTGCAGTGCAGAGTAGTGCAGTGATCAGTGAACAGTGTAGTAGTGTCTGGGGGCTCGGGAGACTGAGACCTCGGAAGCCCTGAGGAAGGCATCAGAGAGGATGGCAAAAGCTCGGCAAAATGGATATCGACGCGGTTTAACCCAGAAGACTGGTGAGTTTGATATTAATTTTTGTAATAGTATTAATCTTAGCTCTAAGTTTCATTGTACTAACCGCGGAAATCTTTCCGAACATATATATATATATATATATATATATATATATATATATAATAATATATATATATATATACATATATATATATATATACAAATATATATATATATATATAATATATATATATATATATATATATATATATATAAATAAGATCCCCAAATTTTAAATAAAAATTAAAAATTAAAAGACCATTAAAGAAAAATCGAGAACACCCTGTATATAGAAATAGTTTAGTTGTTAAATCATGTTTAGTTGTAAAATCATAAACAATTTATCGAGAACAACGTGAGCGGGTTCCGAATATGTAAATAAGTGAGCTATGAAGTTTTTCTCCAATAAAAAGACAATTTTAATTATGACATTTATGAGAAATGTCAATGTGACTTTTGCTTTTTAAGAAAAATTAGATTGCTGGAAGTTTTTTGGGAGAATTTATCAGAATTTATAAGAAGTAGTGGTTAGTGTTTGAGTAAAAAAATTAAGCAGCCATTGTGGTAAATAAAGACGATTTTAAACACAAACAGATGTAAGTACAAACAGATATATTTTCGTTGTGTCTGAGAGGAAGCAGTTTGTTTGTATTGGAGTTTGAAACTTGCGGTAACGATATCACGACATTTTCACATACTTTTGGCACAGTATAGTGCTTGTTGGTCTTATTTCTTTTATCATCAAAAGAAACAGTAGGCGAAATAGAAAGCAGAGAAATTGGTAGGATCCAGGAAGAAGTCAAGGAACCAATAATTATTTCTAAAATTTTTATATTAATAGTTTAGAAATATGTGTATTTAATTTTATTGAGCATTAAGGGATGTGTGATTTGATGGATGATTGATTATTTTTTTTTGTTGATCTTTTTTAAATAGAACTAGTAGAAGATACTTTGAAGCCACGTTTATAATAAAAAATAAATAAAATAAAAATTATTTTTTAGCCCTGAGATATTCTTTGCTTTTGATTTGTTGACAATTATAAGCAAATCGCAACAAAATGGCGCCATAACGTGAGGGCTGATAAAAAAGTATTACTAGTTACATTTGGAAAGAGATACAATTTGAAAAATAAAAACAACAGGTGGTTATAGTTTTTTTTTTTGGTCAAGTGAATAATAATTTGGTACAATTTTATGACATTTAAAATTTTTATCAAAATTTACAATTTGTAACAATTGATTTAATTTTTCTTTGATTGACGTTTGATAACATTTTGAAAATTTTTGACGAATATTTATATTTGGGTGAACGGAGGATTTACCGTATTTGCAACAAATCAAGGAAATTTAAATTTGGCATTTGGCGGGGATAATATTTCAAGAGATAAACAAATGGCTTCAACGAGAAGCAAAAGTAAAGAAAACAAAAACAGAAACATTGAACAGAAGAACATTTAGAACAAGAAGACGTTTTTGAAACAACAATTATGGAGAAAGAAAGTCAGGAATTATCAGGATTAGAGAAAATATTACAACTGATGCAAATACAATCACAAAAAATGGATAGAAATCAACAAGAAACCTTGGAATCACAACAACAAATAAATCAAACAATAATTAAAAATCAACAGGAAACAAAACAAGCCATAGAGGAGAACAACAAAAAAATGGAGGAACGCATAAAAAAGTACGAAAAGGAAATAAAAGGATGTTTGACAATGATAAAGAACGAGATGGGACAGCAAGAAATGAGAATTAAAGATCAAATGAAAGAACAAGAAACAAAAATTCAAAATAAAATGAAGGAGATAAAGAACGATCATAAAAAGGAGCTAGAGAACTTGGAAATCAAATTTAAAAATGCGTTACAAGAAGACAAGCGGGAAATAGAAGAAAAAGTTAAGCAGAACGAAAGACAAATTGCGGAAATCAAGACGCAACAAAATTCTGGAGAAAGAAGGGAAATGTTTATCCATAGTACAGATGAAGTGAAAATAAGTTTTGGCGGGGACGTAAAAAAATTACACCCAGTAATTTTCATAAAGAATTTAAAAAAGAAAGTGCTGTACATCGGTAACTTCGAAACAGCTAAAGAAATGATAAGGAACCATCTTAAAGATGAGGCGAGTTTATGGTTTGACAGTAAAGAAGAGGAATTTACCAATTGGGAAAGCTTTGAGAAAAGATTTTTGAACTATTTCTGGGGCAAAATACAGCAATTGGAGATCAACAAAGAACTGCAGAACGGAAAATATAATGAAAAGTTGGGAGTATCAGAAAAAACTTATGCTTTACAGATCTACAACAATGCCAAACATTTAGAGTACAATTATTCATCGGAACAATTGGTGGAATTGATTGCCAGACAGTTTGAGGAAACATTAGAAGACCACATCACTTTGCAAAATTACAAAGACATTGATAGTCTCTGTCAATTTTTACAAATAAGAGAATCACATTTACGAGACAGAAAAACTAGAAAACCACAAGAAATGCAGGAAAACAGAGATATGAGACAAAATTATCGTCAAGACCGACCTAAAAGAGAATTTATCCCTAGAAGAGAATACGAAAATAGAGACAACAGGAGAGAGAGATACGAATCCAGGAACCAGCAAGGAAACCGAGACAGATACAGAGAAAACCCCAATAGAAATACATACACAGACTATAAAGAAAATAACAATTACAGGAGGAACAATGAACAAGAATATCGGGACAACAAATACAACGCCGAAAGGCCAGAAGGAGTGAGACGAGAGGTAAATAACACACAAATAGAAGAATACGGGAAAGAGAGACAAGGCGAGGACAGAAGAAGTACAGAAAGGCAACAGGAGGATTTTCGCGAAGGCGCTCACTAAAAACAAAGAAAAACACCGGAATTTTTTGTCACCCAAAGGAATTTATAAAACTCGCAGGACATAAGGACAAAGAAAATGGATCAAATTTAAAATATGTAAACGGGTTTATAAATGAAACACCCATAAAAATTTTGATAGATTCGGGTTCTGAAATCTCACTGGTAAATAGAAAGTTGATAGAAGAAGTTAATTTGACAAATTTAATTTATAAAATACCTAGGGTAACTTTAGTGGGCGCGAATAAAAGAACGTTAGCAACGATAAATGAAGGGATACGAATTAGGATACGATTGGGAAAGAAATTTTTTTCACTACAATGTGTGATAATGCCAAATATGTCGCATGATATGATAGTAGGAGTAGACGAATTATCGGAAAAGCATATAGTGTTGGATTTTAATAATAAAACCATGAAAATCGAGAATGAAGTGATAGAATTAGAAGAAAAATTGGATAAGGACAAGGACAATGAAACAAGGAATATAGATGAAGCGGACAAAAAAGGAATAGTAGAAATGAATTTGGCAACGAAACAAGGACAAAGAAATATGAGAAAATGCAAGCAGGGAAGAATAAAAGAAGTTAATGCCTGGCATTCTTCAAAAGATACGAGTCCAGAAGAAGAAGAAGAAAAGGAAAGACAGAAGAAATTAAAGAATGGATTCCCTCAAAAGAGAGAAGTTTAGAAGAAGAGAAAGAAAAGAGAAAGGAAGAAAAGGAAAGAAAGTTAAAGGAAGACAGTCATACATGGGATGTATGGAATTCAGGGAGCATAAACGAAAAGCAAGATAATAAGTTAGAAACAACAGTATTTGAAGAAGAAGTGTATGCAAACGAGGACACCGAATACGCGGTAAATATGTGTAAACAAGATACGGAGAACAAAAGAGAGCTAATTTGCGGAGAAGGACAAGAAAATGAGGTGCGTTTAATGTTAAAAAACTACGAAAATTTAATAAACGAAGAAAATAGAGTGGCCAGAAATTACGAGCATATATTTGAGGTGAAAAATTTGATAAATTTTCGTTCAAAAACATACCCCATCCCGTATAAATATCGACAAGACGTGAAAAGAGAAATCGAGAAAATGTTGGAAGATCAGATTATAGAGAGATGTGATTCACCCTATGTCAATCCAATAGTGATAGTGAAGAAAAGCAGTGGAGATTTAAGGCTATGTTTAGATGCGAGAAACATCAACCAGCATACAGTATCCCAATATGAATCACCATTAAATATTGAGGCTATTTTTGGAAGAATAACTGGGTCACATATTTTTTCCAAAATTGATTTAAAACATAGTTTTTGGTTGATTCCATTAGCAGAAAAATGCCGAAATTATACAGCTTTTTCAATTGATGGGATAGTATATCGTTTCAAGGTAGTTCCTTTTGGATTGCAAAGTGCATGCGCAGCACTGGTGAGAGCTTTGCATACCATTCTCAACCGTCATGAAGATTTTATTGTCCATTATATAGACGATTTATTGATTTTTTCTCCGGATACGCAAAGTCATTTGAAACACATTAAATTGGTGCTGGAAGATTTGGATCAGGCTGGTTTAAAATTAAACATAGAAAAATGCCAATTCTTCCAAAAGGAAGTAGTGTATTTGGGGTTTTAAACTGGACACGAGCGGAATTACTCTAGCGGAAGACCGAGTAAATTTAATAAACGATTATCCGAGACCGAAAAATTTGAAAACTTTGAGAGGTTTCCTCGGAATGGTGAATTACTTTAAAAAACTAATCCCAGACATGAGCGAAAAACAAATACCGCTAATTAAATTACTAAAAAAAGGAATTAGATGGAATTGGAAGGAAGAACAAGAAAAAGCTTTCGCAAGATTAAAAGAAGAGTTCTCAAAAGAAATCAAGGTGTATCATCCTATTTACCACCAACCATTTATTCTGAGAACCGATGCTTCAATTCAAAAATTTGCTGGGGTTTTATCACAAATACAGAATGAACAGGAAGTCCCAATATGTTTTATTTCTCGAGTAACGAAAACACATGAAAGAAAATATAGCGTTACTGAACTCGAATTCGCGAGTGTACTATTTTGTGTGAGAAGCTACGATACTACCTATTGGGAGCGAAATTTACAATCGAGACGGATCATGCCGCTTTAGTCCACATCATGAAGAATCGATTAGTAAATAATAGGATACATCGAGGAATTTTGTTACTACAAGAGTACGATTTGAATTCAAGTACATCCGAGGAAAGGACAACATCATAGCCGATGCTTTAACTCGAGATGAAGAAACAGGAAAAAAGGATACGATTGAATTGCAGGTAGGTTTAAACCGATTGGCACAAGAAGACGGTATTTTCTCGATTCATGAAATAAGAAGGAATCAAGAAGGTTTGGAGGAAACGGAAAAAAGAAGAGCAGAAAGAGAAGACGATATTTTCTTTAAAAGAATTGATGGAAAAGAATTATATTTGGTGACACCAACACTGGCCGAGAAACTGATGAAAAAGTTTTTTTTTTTTTTAAGTAAAAATAAAATTTTTGATTTAAGAATTTGGGTAATCTCATTAGTTTGAAGTTAAATGTTGACGCGAGAAAATTTGTTGCATATGCGGGAAATTTTCATCTTTTCACCAGGCGGGGAGTTAATAAGATCCCCAAATTTTAAATAAAAATTAAAAATTAAAAGACCATTAAAGAAAAATCGAGAACACCCTGTATATAGAAATAGTTTAGTTGTTAAATCATGTTTAGTTGTAAAATCATAAACAATTTATCGAGAACAACGTGAGTGGGTTCCGAATATGTAAATAAGTGAGCTATGAAGTTTTTCTCCAATAAAAAGACAATTTAATTATGACATTTATGAGAAATGTCAATGTCACTTTTGCTTTTTAAGAAAAATTAGATTGCTGGAAGTTTTTTGGGAGAATTTATCAGAATTTATAAGAAGTAGTGGTTAGTGTTTGAGTAAAAAAATTAAGCAGCCATTGTGGTAAATAAAGACGATTTTAAACACAAACAGATGTAAGTACAAACAGATATATTTTCGTTGTGTCTGAGAGGAAGCAGTTTGTTTGTATTGGAGTTTGAAACTTGTGGTAACGATATCACGACATTTTCACATACTTTTGGCACAGTATAGTGCTTGTTGGTCTTATTTCTTTTATCATCAAAAGAAACAGTAGGCGAAATAGAAAGCAGAGAAATTGGTAGGATCCAGGAAGAAGTCAAGGAACCAATAATTATTTCTAAAATTTTTATATTAATAGTTTAGAAATATGTGTATTTAATTTTATTGAGCATTAAGGGATGTGTGATTTGATGGATGATTGATTATTTTTTTTTTGTTGATCTTTTTTAAATAGAACTAGTAGAAGATACTTTGAAGCCACGTTTATAATAAAAAATAAATAAAATAAAAATTATTTTTTAGCCCTGAGATATTCTTTGCTTTTGATTTGTTGACAATTATAAGCAAATCGCAACAATATATATATATATATATATATATATATATATATAATATATATATATATATATATTGAAGTCTTGAAGTCTACACTTGTCGGATCTTTCTGAATGGTCTGATCATTGGGTCATTATAATCAGACTGTTGATTTCGAATTGTGTATCGTCTATGACGCCTCTTGTTAAAATGTTTTCCAAAAAGGTCCAATTATTGTCTCATTCTCTGTTTAAAAACCTGACAGTATTATGATTTTACCGAAATATTTACCGTGGAATCGTGAATAGAAATAGTGAATAGTTTTTTAGATTTTTAAGAGGTTTGTTAAAATCCTAAAAATTCGTTTATAGTCCTACATACTTTTTATCACTTGTTAATTATTTTTTATATATTTCCTGTAAAATATAACTTCTAAACTCAAATAATCGCATTTGATTTTTTAAGTACATTAAGGGCTTTCCATTTCCATCATTTTCATTTGCTATAAAAGCACTGAATCGCCGCTATGTTAAAATTAGTGTATTGTTGTTGCAACTACCATATCAACGCAAATTTTGTATTCATATTCGGTCAGAATTGTAATGAAATTTGTTTCTGAATATGCTGCAATTAGACTAAATAATGCAATTTTGTAATTGACCATGTAGACTCTGATGTAATAGATATGATTACCGTTACGGCAATACCAATATTAACTGTTTGTTTAATCATCTATTGATACAGATCGGTAGTACGTCATATAGGATTTCAGTTTTAATTACCTATAAATGTATTACCTAAATTAAAATTGTACCGTACCCCAAAGAAGACGATTTAACAGAAATGAAAATATATGAACAATGTGCTTCTGATACAGACGGATACAGATCTTAATGGTGTCATAAATAATCTTGGCCATTCTTCTAAGCCAATTCTATCTTTTTATCGATCCTAAAACTGGTACATTCATAATAAATAAATTATAAAATATTTATGGTTATTATTCCGTATCAATTTTAACATGTTTATATCTGAGAAAAGTAAGACTCTAAAATAGTCCAAGATATGACGGTAAAAATAGTAGAAAACTTAAGAATTTTTTAATATACATTGATTTACAAGAAAATTTGTGGGTTACTTTAAAATAATCTCCGCTTTAAAATCTAGTCTATGCAAATATGTGCTAATTATTTTTGGGGTGATAACTACCCCTTATTATCCAAATTTATATAAGCAAAAATAAAGCATATAACAGATGGGAATAACGCTAAAATATGTTGGACAAAGATTGTTTGTCACTTTAAAATATTATTTAATAATTTTATTAAGGTGCTAACCTTTTGGAACCACCCTTATGACTAAAGAAAGAAATATATCATTTTACTGATATTTTTTAATAATTTGATATTACAATGCAATATAATTTATATATTTAATATTATTAAAACGTACTTACTTTTGTATTATAATTTTTCAACACTTAGATTTAATATTACAATCTTTAGAAGCTTCTGTTTTTGCAAAATCTTAATATGGTGGTAGTGAAAGCTACTGTTATTACCAAAAACTATAAAACTGCTTAATACTGAACTGTTTTTAAAAGTCTAATTTATTTACTTGATTTCTCTTATTCAAATTCACTAAAACACAATAATTTATATCAATTCGATATTCTATACAACAATTTATTTTTCACTAACTGTTTTCCACAAAAGGTTTCTATTTATATAAAATGCCGTTATTAGAGAGTTCCACCGATTCCCTTTGACTAGACTAGAAGGTCAATTGGACGGGTTTTCATTCAACCTGCTTCTGGAATCTTCGAATCTTATAGGACCGATCGTTTCAGGCACGTATTACCTGGAATTTCTGCCAGCTGGTAAAATCTAGAACATATCAGAATTAAAAAGTAGATTTATGAGACATTTTATATAATTGTAATAATATTTCGTACGGCAGCTAGAAATCCTAATGAAGATACCATTTTGAAATATAGCACATATAATTTTCAACTGATATCTCTTTTTTGAATTGTTTTAAAATGATTTTCCAATAAGTTGTTGAGTTTTTTAAATTCATCATTTAAATGAATTGCATCAATGTTCATATCCTTAGTATACTTCATTTCACTCTCTAGCAGATTTTGAAATTCGTTAGTTTTATTCTTTAATTTATCCATTACCAACAATAATAATACATATTGCAAATTAATATAAGCTTCCTTAGATTAATAGTTCCCGACCATAGGAATGTCCATACAATATTTTCTCAACCGACCCTTCTGCATAAAAAGCAGATAAAATATGTTTTAACTCCATTTCCACCCATGATTATTCCAATGCACCACATGGAGAACATAAGTAATTCAAAACCTCCGAGACGTACTACCATCTGAATTTGATTAAAAACTACTTATTCGAAGATATCGCGAGCTTTGATATTTAAAAAAGTTGATCAAATGTTACTATGCCTTCAAATAAGAAAAAATACTGACTGAACCTATTGTTTTCACTTGGCGCAACATCTCTCTTCTTTCTAAATTGTTTAGAAAAGAATTTAGCCATTTTTAGTATTTTTAGTAAGTCTTTGCCATTAGATACTGTGCCGCCGATCAATTTCAGATCCATGAATGCGTCAGTATACGTTCGCCAAAATTCGGAAAAAACTCCTTTAGTATTTCAGTTAATGAGTCGGTCAACAAATAATTTTGTAGTTTATTTTGAAGGCTAAAAGGTGGTGTATATTAAAATTTGTTCAAGTCCTTTATTTTAAACATGGTCGCGCTGAAAGGATTTAAAAATGGTGCTCGCATGCGACTACAACCTTTAAACAATCTTATTTCGTTTAACATTATAGTCAATGGAAATAAAAAAAAAAATTAAAGTCTACGACTTAAGTCTAAAAAGAGCTCCGATTTTCATTATCGACAGATCACTTGCGTCAAAAACAAACCCTTATTGATTTACTAATAAACTTAAAATCGATAGGTTTGGATATATCTGAAACTCTAGTTGGCATTTAACAGTCCTATAGTTCGGATGTAGAAAACTCTTTCGAGTAGGGACTTATCTTTCCTGTAGGCATTCTAATTTCATTGGTATGCTGCCAGATGATTTATTAATTTCAAGTATGGTTTACATTTAAACCCAACCACTGTTTTGTTTTAAGGTCATTTTGCAAGTACTACAAAGTTCCAATGGACTGATTATTCCAAAAACATTTTGAACGTAATCCTTTTGGATTTTTAAATTTTATTTTAACTAAATATACCAATTACAACAGCATTGTTAACTTCGATGTTCTAGTTTATTAACTACATGGTATACAGCCAACTCTCGTTAATTAACCCTTTTTAAATTTAAAATATTAACATAATTAAAGAAGGTAATTTTTTAACACTTTTTTACGAACTAAAATAAAAAAATATTAATAGGTACTAGGTAATCAGCTACTTATATATTGTATTTTTTAAATCAAGACGCAAAAATTCAAATATTAGTAAACGTCAAAAATGGTGATTTAATTATATACTTTTTCAATTAATATCCATATTACCCTAAAGATAATTCGCTTAAATTATCTCTGGAACTTTGTACAGTCGACAATATTTACTTATGCCTTATATTCAACTTTGTAATATAATTTTACTATTATCTTCTTACACCCTTTCGGTAATTAGGAAAATTGTTTTACTAAAACTTATCTCCTCCGTTAATTTTTCACAGCACTTTAATTCGTTAGATATACTTAATTTACAGCCATCCTCATGATCCTAGGTTTCCGTATTCGTATTATTCGAGTATATACCCTTCTGTTGTAGCTAATTTGCATACATATTTGCTCTTCCTTTAATTAATTTGGAGACCAGTTACGTTAGCAGTATCTTTCCATTTTCCAGTTGTAGCTTGTAATTCTTTCTAGTTATTATATATAGTCTGGGACTAATAGGTATGCTTTTAAACTAACTAACAACGGTTGATTAAAATTTTAAAATAAAATAAATTGAGACAATTGCACTGCGTATTAAAAAAGTTTCAAATATACAAAACATTTATTAAAATAAAGTAGAATAAAATAAAATAATAATATTAATTAAAATTAAAATAAAATGGAACTAAATAGAATAAAATAGAATAAAATGGAATAAAATAAAATGAAATAAAATAAAATAGAATCAAATAAAATAAAGTAGAATAAAATAAAACAAAATAAAATAAAACAGAATCAAATAGAATAAAATGGAATAAAATATATTAAAATAGAATAAAACGGAATAAAATAGAATACACTAAAACAAAGTAAAATCAAATAGAATATATTAAAATGAAATCCTAAATTTAATATTTGATGCTCTGGAATGGACAGAAAAAACATTAATAATTTTAAAGACATTAAAGACGAATTGCATATAAAATTTTATTTAAAATAATTTCCTTAATTCTAAATTCCTAAACATGGAAAATAATAAAACCCCAGATTGCAACATCGACAATAATAGAACAGTTCCGAAGATGTTAAAAGTATGCAAATGAATAGTTTTGTATGAATATTCATTGGCCCACAAGAAGTCATTAGAGAGACTGGACAGAACTTTAAAACATATTCGTGAGAATCAAAAACAGTTTTGTTGGGACCCAGTTCTGTGGGGTATAACACGGACCCCTACCTAGGGATACAGGTGAAGACCACAAAGGAAGGCACGGTGGAGAAGAAGACCTTTGGTACGGCGTAGATGACGGTAGTGGCATCCCTGGATTTTAGGGATTGTATAAAATCAATAGTAGCGGCTGACCCAGAGTGGGCGGCTGAATACCAGGTCCTCCAAAAGGGGGTTGTGGCGTCAGGCGTTAGCAACCTGGCACATAGAAAAAACCTCAAGGCCTGAAAACCAAAGGGCAAAATGAAAAAAACAAAGATTAATCCCTGGGTGGTAACCCACACCTCTGAAGCAGGGAGCCCCATCGGATACGGGGGAAGGGGCAGTTTTGCTTTAAGTGAAAGAAGCCCAGCTTCAAAACTCGACCAAACAACAACAACAACAACAAGAAAGAAATGCCAGAGAAAACTCGCACTCGGCACATGGAACGTACAAGGATGGCGAACAAAGGACATAGAAGTAATAGCGGAATTCGAAAGAATGAAACTAGATATAATGATAACGACTGAGACGTAAAAACGATACATAGAGAGACATAAAAACGAGACATAAAAACGATAGAATGGCCAAGCTTAACTTAAAAGTATACGGAAGACAAATTATCTTACTAAATAGTAGTATACGGTTCAACAGAAGAAGACAGCTCAATTGCAGAAAAAGAACAATTCATAGAACAACTGCAAGAAGAAATCGAAAAGAGAAAGAAGAACTAAGAAATAATTATAGCCGGTGACCTAAATGGAAGAACAGAAAGAAAAGAAAACGACAGAACAGTTGGTAGATTTGGAAAAGATATAATGAACGATAACGGGGAGAGATTGATTGAGCTATGCAAAATAAACCACTTAAAGATCACAAACGGCTTCTACAAACATAAAGACATACACAAATACACTTGGACACAAGAAACAAAAAAATTGAGGTCTATTATTGATTATGTTATGTAAACCACGAAAGCTGGATAAAAATAAAAGACGTGAGAGTAAAGCGAGGCGCAGAATGCGGCACAGATCACAAACTAGTAATCGCTTGGATGGAATTCCCCTTCATATGGACCCAACAGAAACCGACCCAGCGAGAGTCAGGCCAAGTTACGGCTCCGGCTACACCTGTCAATACGTGCTCAACACAAGAAAAGAAATTCAAAATCAATTTAGTAGAAGAAGACTCAATAAAAGAATTATATAAGCGAAGATTAAACCAAAAGCTAAAAGAGTTTCGGTATGAATCATTAAAACAAACACACAAACACATAAAAACCTGCATGAAGACAGCAGCCCTAGAAGCTCTTGGAGAAGTGGACCAAAAATACACCCACCAAACCACGAAATTAACCGAAGACACACTAACATGCATAAAAGAGAAAAAAGAACTCCATATAAAATACCTGAACACAAAAAACTATAAGGACTTGGAACTATACAGGAAAAAAATAAAGAAGTGAAAAGAAAAGTGGCAAATGAAAAAAATTAAAGATGGGAAAAAACATGCACAGAGATCGAACCGCACATAGGAGGAACGAGAAATTTAGAGTCATGGCGAATCTTAAAGTCGCTCCAAAGAAATAAGTCAGAGAAAATCAAGATCCGGCAAATCAAATAAAACGAATGGCAAGAATACTATAAAAAATTGCTAACCGAAGACCGCCCCGAATTCAAAGAATCAGAAATAGACGGAATAGAAATCTGACGAAATCATAACGAAATCGAATTAAGCCTAGCTGAGTTAAAAAGAACGATCAAAACTCTAAAGAACAAACAAGCAGAAGGACCCGGCGGAATACCAAATGAATTGATAAAAAACGGATCAGAAAAGATATTCCGTATGATACACAAAATGTTTAAAAGAGCACTGAATGAAGAAGACTTACCGGCAGAATGGATCCAAGCATATATGACATTAATATACAAGAAAGGAAATAGAAAAAACTGCGAAAACTATCGGGGAATCAGCATTACATTGTCTATAGGCAGACTGTATGGAAAGACCATAAAGGAAAAATTAGAAATATATATATTAGAAATATATACTTCATCTAATTTAGATAACGACTTACGTCATTATCTACGTCAGATATCGAAGTAGACATAGTTGCCAAAGTATAAAAAAATCCTGACTCCATTTTAAATCAAATAGATTACATAATTATTGCAAAAGTATTACCATCTCTTTACAACGACTATTTAAATTCTTACGTGACATTTTTAAAATAAAACACACTAATTTTGTTCTAAAAAGAACAGATTTTATTAAATAGTTAAAAATATAAAAAGAGATATTCACTTTAAAATTCAAAATAATGAAGTACAAAAAGTGTCAACACCGCAACTGTCAAATAAGTATTACCAATTTATGCCAAAATTTTACCTTCGTTCGATTACAGTTACAGTGTGATCCGAACAAATGTTCTTGATAAAAACGCTTTATAATGAATTTATACAAATTAAATGAAACATATTGTGTATTTCTTTAAGTTAACATTATTAGAAATTTTTAAATATTATTTCTACGAGGATATAATAAAATATGCCGAGTGGCTGTAATGCCAGTGTACTCGGTAAAGTGATTCTAAAAAAGAACACACCTACACCCTAAATATTTTGTGTTGTAATAATGTCACAGGCTATGACGCCGATGACGTGCATCGTTATATAAATTAGATGAAGTGTATATACAAGATAAAATCGGAGAAGACCAGGCAGGTTTCACAGGGCGAAAACATGCTTAGATCACATTTACACGGTCGAACAACTAATAGAAAAAAAAGGCCAAAAATAGATCCATCCATCTGGCTTTTGTTGATCTTAAGAAGGCATATGACTCAATACCTAGAACCAAGCTATGGGAAGCAATGGAAGACATCGAAGTTCCACGAAGATTAATAAACGCGGTAAAAGCACTCTACAAGAATAACGAAGTAGCTATCAAAACGGGCAATAGAATATACAGTCCATTTAAAATGACAAAGGGACTACTACAGGGTTGCTCCACATCCCCCGCCCTGTTCAAAATATTCCTGGAAAAAACCCTGAAACCATGGCAAAGAAAGTGCGAAGGAATGGGTATACCAGTAAGGAACGAATATCTATATACGCTAAGTTTTGCTGACGACCAAATAGTGATCGTACAAGACGAGGATGACCTCAGTTTTATGATGAGAAACCTGGAGCAGGAATATACAAAAAATGGGATGGAAATAAACGTAAAGAAAACTGAATACCTAACAACGGAGAATACAGAAATAAAACAGCTGGAAATAGACGAAGGTAAACAAATCAAAGGAACAGACAAGTATAAGTATTTAGGTTTCATAATATCAAACAAAGGAACAACGGAGAAAGATATAAAAAATAGACTAGGACAAACAATAGACTGCATACGAAAATTGAACCCGGTACTATGGGATAAGAACATCAGCATGAAAACAAAGTAAAAAATATAAAATACAATGACAAGAAGTATCCTCACTTATGGGTGTGAAAGTTGGACAATAAATAAGAATACCAAAAACAAAATAAGAGCAACAGAGATGGAATTCCTAAGGAGAAGCTGCAGAGTAACAAGAAGAGACAGAATAAATAACATGGAGATTAAGAGGAGCATGGGAATGAACTCCAACATAATAGACTACATCGAACAGAAGAGGTTAACCTGGTACGGACATGTCAGAAGAGCAGACCAAAATCGGTGGATAAATAGAATAACAGAGTGGACCCCGATAGGAAGAAGAAAGAGAGGCAGACGCCGAAGATCTTTCAGAGATGAAGTGGACGAAGCAATGAGAAGAAGAAACCTACAGGAAGGGGACTGGCTAAACAGGAAAAATTGGAGAAAACGGTTAAGTAAAGGAATACAGTAAAAACTGTGGAAATCCTTGTATATATATGTAATAAACATTTGAGAACATACTATTCTCTAAGGATTATTACTATTTTCAATTCTTTAATTCCTATAAATATCCTAATTATTTTAAGGCCACAATAACTTTTCACAAACCATCAAGTTTTTATTTCATAAACCAATTTTCTGTCTTAATTTTTATCACTTTAAAACAACAACTATCATTTGTTATAGATTAGACCTACAAGTCAACTAGTGAGGACTTTCGATTTTTTTGGGCTGTTTTTTTATGTTATCACTTTTAACGAGGATTATCAGAGTAGGAGTTGTCCTAAGACCTACACCTTGAGTCTTAACCGAACTGACAGGAAAATCTCAACTTTTTTTATAATAATTATGTGAACATTTTTTAGGTTTGATATTTTTATTTATTCAGTGAATACACATTTTCAATTATATTTCTAATTTAACTAATGTATCCTCCTCAAAACTTCAAAGTTGTTATTATTATTATTATCTTTTAAATCATGACAAGTAAATTCAGTTAAAAATAATTCTTCTAGTCTTCTTCTTCTTCTTCGTTTTTGTGGTCTTCTCACTGACCGTCTTCCTATTGGGGAACCGTCCTTGCCGTCTTTACTACCCTATTTTTGTTGTTATTCGGCTTATATGATCGTTCCATTCTACCCTTCTATTTCTTACACAGGCCTTGATTTGTTGTCCACCGTGCATCTACTTCGTATATTGGTACTTCTAGCTCTGTCCCATAATGTTTTACTATAAATTTCTCTTAATAATAAAGTACCAGTAATTTTGCCTAATAATAAATTTATGTATTAACCATAGAGAGTGTTATATTGTTTTTTTTTAATATTAATATACTTAATCTCCATTTTACTTGCTGATATTTCTTAGATCGAATGCCGAAGTTACAGAAATACTTTTTCCAATAGATTTGTAGACTATATGTTTATTGTTAGTGTTTTCACTCTTTTCGTTGTTATAACCATTATTATTTAAAGGTAGAGTATTCATTATTGGTAGAAATTTTAGCGTTATCTGTATATAAAGTCCATATTGCAGTATCGAAAACACGTAGCATGTCAGTGCTCTTACTCTCAGTTCTAATCTAAGCTCTTTGTTGCAGAAAATTGTTTTCATTTTTATAAACTCATTTCTGACTATTTCTATCCTAGCTCTTATTTCGGTTGTTTGATCATTATTGTCTGAAATCCAGGTTCATAGGTATTTGTATTTATCAACCCTTTATATTGGTACATTTCCCAAATGTATGTTTGTTGGTATATTTGTTTTCTTTGTTATTATCATGTCTTTGGTATTTGAAACTGTTTGTTTTGTTTAACGGTAATTGGAGTTGTTCAGCAGAGCTTGCCATAATCACGGTGTCATCTGCAATCTTATGTTGGTAATAGATCTTCCATTAATTATTATTCCTTTACTTTGAGATAGTAATGCTTCTTCAAAAATGGCTTCACTGTATACATTAAATAGTAATGGGGACATAATACATTCCTGACCTCAGGGTTTAAGGCTAACTACTTCTTAAATCATCAGTAAATGATCAGAAAGCCATAATCATAAGATTCCTGTTGGAGTTTTATTAAATAAATAAAATAAAGTATTTATACATTGAAATCTAAGTCTAAGATATTTTGGCAAATGTAATAAACTTAACAAAAAATCAGCAAAAAGTAATAATTATTTCTGCCTTAAATTTTGTTTTAAGTTGTTCGTGGAGTTTTATGTATTATGTAGTTTAAAAATTGTTTTGTAGATTACAAATACGTTAAATTTTTTATCCTCGCCGAAAACCCAACTTCAATTATTGTTCTTGATAAGATGATTCCTAATCCCTCAAGACATTTCAGTCAACCTTATAGTCGAATTTCTTTCCGTATGGTACGAAAAGTGAGTAGACCATCCATGAGTAATCTGAGCACGTACCAAGTTTATTAGATTTGGGATCTTGTTTATTTGAGCTTCACAGTGCATTTGTACAATAGCTTTTAGGAAAAATATGCCTCTGGTACTGGTTACGAACAATCGAAATCAACAGACTCATAAAAAGAAAAATTAAGCAAGCCAACGAATCTTGGCTCGGAAATTTACATACAGAAATAGAGTCCCTCCAAAAACACACGACAGTTTCGACCTCCACAAGAAACTTAAATATATCTCTGGAATTATTAAACTAAAAAATGTTCACGTACTTAAAAACGCAGACGGAAAAATTTGTGATTACGAACAACAGTGCGAAAATTAGCAAAGATACATCAATGATATTTGGCGATGCTTCTCGAGAAAATGATACACATACACATACTACATATGACAATCAGTTAGACAGAGGTCAAAAATAATAAAGCACCTGGACCAGATCTAATCCCTGCTAAGCTACTTAAACTTTTTAACTAGCAAAACATTACCTACTTAAGCACTTTCAATAACAAAATTTACAGTGAATGAATAATACCATATGATTGGTTGGAGACACTATTTATAACATTATCAAAGAAAAGCAGGCCTACCAAATGCAGCGATATTAGACTTATAAGTTTGATGAGCCGGACACATCAGATACTTTTACGAATAAGAGTAGCGAATAAAGTATTCCTTGTACGTGAAAGTTGAATAAGTAATAAGTAATTTGGATTTAGAAATGGTGTAGAAACTAGAGAGGCACTATTTTGTATGCGCGTTTCCTTACAAAAAAACTGCGAGTTCTGAAAGAATGTTTATGTTTATTTCATTGACTTCTCGAAGGCATTCGACCGAGTACAGAACGATACACTATCCAAATTAAAGTAGTTGTACTGAAAAACTACCTATCAAATGTGGAGTACGACAGGGTTGTGTTTTGTTACAAAATATTTTTATTCTATACTCAGAAAAAACCTTTTGGAAGACTGGAAGGGTGACAGACACGAGGTAGTATGACTAGGCAAAGAAGTAATCAACAATGTCAGATACGCTGATAATACAGTCGTTCTTGCAGAAAATTTACAAGATGTCCAGACATTAGTAAATCTAGTCGGTAAAGCAAGTTATTGGAGAAACCTTTAAATAAATATTTCAAAGATAAAGTGAATGGCAGTTGGAAAGATTAATATATTAGTAAGATCAATTTTTACTTAGTGGAGAAGAGATAGAACGCGTAAACCATTTTTAATTCCTTGGCTGCTAGTTAAATGTAAAGTGTAACTCTGATAAACAAATAATAACCAGGATCTAAATATTATGTAAGGCTTTTATAATTCGGAAACTAGTTTTATGTAACAGTAATCTGTCGGTACATATTCACAAGAAGGACCTAAAATATTATATGTGGTCTATCCTAATGTATGGTTGTGAAACATGGGTATTAAAAACCATAATGCTTAACAAATTAGAAGCATTCGAATTGTGGTGCTATCAACGCATCTTAAAAATATTATAAGTTCGCATACTTCAAAGGAAAATGTTCTTAATATGATGAATTTAGAACGCCTGCTCACAAACATCATAAAGAAGAAAAAAACATAATACTTCGGCCATATAACTAGAGGACCCAAATACCACCTACTTTGACTTATAACACAAAAAAAGTGGAGGGAAATAGAAAGATTGGTCTAAAGAAACTTTCATGGCTGCGTAATATTAGACAATGGTGTAGTGCCACAGTAGAAGAATTATTTCGCGTAACAGCCGATGGAGAAAGTTTCAAAAAATTGTAATCATAATGACAGCCAATGTCTGAATATGGACGTAACACCTAAAGAAGAAAAAGGTATTGACAAAAAGAGAAACCATATGATTTCGACCTGGCGAAATCGAATTCAAATCTCAGCCACCGTGCTTTCTAAAACTTGCCAAGCAAACAGCTTGATAAATAAATCGGCAAGGGAATCTAAAATTGAATTCTAAATGCCGTTCATCATGGCCAAAATTCGTAGTGAATTCAATTTCTGGTACTCCAAACGTAGTAAAGAATTAAAACATAATGACGGTATTAGATTTTGATTCGGTACAGAGCAGCGACAAGCCGCATATACGTATTTCGACCTCTTTAGGTCTCCTCAGTACCAAGGCTGCCAGGTCTAGGGATTTATCCCGAATCTAGGGATATTTCAGTATAAAAGGGACAAAGGGATTTTTATGATATTTATTGTAAAATCTAGGGATTTTTGACCGGCTCAAATATTTCCTACATAGGCCTATTATAATAACATGTTCTTTAATTCAGGTATAAAACCACTAAATAAGCGATCTTTCATTACAAATAATTAAACCGTTGATTGAATAATCCAAATTGAATAATCCATTTGGATTATTCAATCAACGATTAAACTAATAGTAAACTAACTACTTAAGGATTCTATTATCAGATGTCGCTAACTGTCCATGTTCTTGGAATCTTTATTTTATGCTACCAAATAGATTTATGTCAAAAATAGATTCCTGTATATTTTCATAAAGGAGAAGCAAATTCTGGAGCAGGAATTAGGGGATTTACAAAAATCTTAGGTTTTATAAAATAAATAATTAGGGGATTTACAGTAGGAATCGGGCGAATCCCAGGATTCGTGGAAATATATCAATAAAATTCTATGCCTCACTGTCTTATTTCTCTTCAAGTTATATTTTGTATTAATTTTATTAAGTGAATAATATTTAATAATATATTAAATGGAATATTCAAAGCCATAAATAAGTACGTTATTTCGTTTTTGTTCAATTTATTCAAATCTTCGCTATTGTACCGTTTAAAAATGTAATGTTTTTAAAATAAAGATAAAAAACAACAATTAGTTTTTAGGTTGAGTTTAGCGAAAGTACAAGCTGAATATAGCCGCAATCAGCTTGGCAGTGTTGGCATGTTTTTATAATGCATATATTGTATGCTTCAAATATAAAGAGATAAAGCTTTTAAAACGTACATTTTGATTATACTATTTTATGAATCTCGCAATTTTTAATTTATATGAAGCAGTAACGGGTAAATATTTGTCTCTTTCGAGATTAATTGCAATCATCTGTTGTAATCTGGCAACTGCTGATTTGACGATTGCCAAATCTATCCCCTAGTCTATCAAGAGGTAATTGCTAAAAAAAATTCTAATAATTAACGGCAATTAATCTCCACAGAAACAAATATTTTCTCATTGTTGTTTTATATAAATCAAAAATTGTAGAATGCATAACATAATATAAACAAAATGTACTTTTTTAAAGCTTTATCTTTTTATATCTGAAGCATACAGCATCTATATTATAAAAACATGCCAACACTGCTATACCGAAATTTTTTGTTTCATGTTTGACATTTGCGGCTATCATCAGCTTGTACTTTCGGTAAACTCAACCTTTTTATATCCATGTTATTATATTAGGCAATCATCAATACATCCCATCATTTTATGCAGAATTAGGCAACCATATATACATTTATTCCAATCTAGGGATTTCTAGGGACATTTTATTGTTCAATTTAGGGAGGACAAAAATTTTTGCCTGGCAACCCTGCTCAGTACGGTATAGCCACTACTCCGTGTAGTACACTATACAGTATAGCCACTACACGGAGTAGTGGCTATACCGTACTGAGGAGACCTAAAGAGGTCGAAATACGTATATGCGTCTTGTCGCTGCTCTGTATCGAATCAAAATCTAATACCGCCATTATGTTTTAAAAAGGTATTGGTTATCTTGGAGTTTTTGTGAACATATTTATGTATTGTATTTAAATCCACAATGATGAACCTCTGTCCTTATTACACAAGAAGACCGTTATAATTGTCGCTTTTCAAATATGCTACAAAAGATAATATACCGCTACTACAATTAAATTATAGTATAATTTGTAATCTCCATATTTTACAGGCAAATCAATTTAATATTAATTTTCTTTAAATTTTCTCATTTTATAACCAAAATATGGAGCGCCGTATGCACGACAAGAGTATTTCTCGAGCACTACACAAGTATTTACTCCATCCTCTTCATTGTGCTTGAGTGAATAGCGTGGTAAACAATGCTTTGCCTTGGTTCTCTTAACTTTGAGTCCTATTGATAAATTTGCATTGATCCTACCGCACGTGTAGTGTTTTATTATCATAATTGTCTGCTTTGGTGATAAAAGAGTAGTTTTTGTATAACAAAAATTTCCATGTCAAGAATTATATTGTTTAAGAGGTTATACGCATCCTATTTATTAAGAATAGCATTATTATCTGGGAACGCTTATGAATAAAAGCTATTTAAAAATTAAACATAAACTAAAAACTAGGGTATCCGTCGAAAATACTAATTAAATATTAAAAAATAAGTACAATTTTTCCTTTTTTTTGCTAATAATCTTATGCCACCAAATATTATTTAATCTCATTAGAGCTTTTCTTTCGTCAGTTATTCATTCTTTAATTTACTTCTGATCAGTTTCTTTTTAACTAACTTTTACTTACTTACTCCTTGAAGTTACAACCCTTCTTGGGTTTTAACTGACTTGACAAGCTGCCTACATTTGTTTTTGTCTTGAGTAATCTCGATCCAATTTTTGCTGGCCATAGCCGTAAGGTCCCCTGCTATATTATCTCTTCACCGAAGTCAAGATCGTCACTTTTGTACAATTTTGTATACATGACCTGGTCCGCGCAGCTTCGTTCTGGTCGAAAACCCGCTTGTTCGACTGGGATCACCTGGAACAGTTCTGTACTGATTCTATTATATATAAGCCTGTCTAATAGTTTGTAGATGGCAGAGAGAAGCGCAATTGGTCTATAGTTTTTTGGGTTGTCAGCGGGTTTGCCTGGCTTTGGTATGGCTATTATCTTAGAGTGCTTTAGTTCTTGTGGGATATTTCCAGTTTCCATGATGTCTGTGAAAAATCGAGCCAACCAAACTTGTGTATACTTGCCACAATTTAGTAGGAATTCAGGGTGAATATTATCAAATCCTGGTGCTCTTGCTGGCTTAACGTCTTTTAGAGCCTGTGATATGTCTTCGCTGGTGAAGGGGAGGGAATGCTCCGTTTCTGTGGCTACATGTTTTGAAGTTTTAAGTTCTCTCTTTACGTAGATGGTGTGTGACACCTCTTAAAAACTAATCAGAACGCCTATGTTTTGCTTTGCCTATGTAGTGCTAACGATATTTTTTTCCGTTATCTCAAAAACTACATTGAAATACATTTGTAAAAAGTTCAGTTATCTGAACTTTTGTTAGCAGTGTTAAACAACGATGTTAATTTTAAGTATTTTTTAAATTCATTCGAGATAATCTATTATATCACAGAGCGCGTTGAAATTATTTCCATACTTTTTTTTAATAAAAAGTATGAAAGAAGAACAGTGGAATTGTTTAATCAACTTTATCAAGATAAGCAATTTTATCATTGCTGATGAAGTTGCTGATAAAAAAAGGGGTTGAAAACATATTAAGATTGATGCAGAAGAAGTAGCAATTTTAGGTCGTCAGAGGAAAAGGAGAAGAGGAGAGTCATATCTAGAATTCTTAATATACAAGATGGATCTTATTTTGACCGATATAATAAAAAATTATCATATTTACACTGAAAATAAGTTTTTTTTATAACACGACTACGTAGATCCGCACTATAGCATATACGCAAGGCGATACCTTAATAAATAATTTTGTAGGATATGGCTACAACAGGTTTTATTGAATGACCAGCAAAAATTTACAGATTTAACTCCCGTGTACTTCTTCCTATGGAGTTACCTACTTAAAAAGCAAGATATTGCTTTGTATATTACCATTTCTGCTTCATCGGAAGACTAAGACGACGAAAAGTTCATGAATGTAGTCCAGTAAACGCTAAAATGCATTAAAATATTCTTCGTAATAGTGAACAGCGGCTTTATATTTGAATGGACGTTGGCGGTAGTGTTGCCCAAACTCGGTCTTGGTCTTGTTCTTGCGTTTTCGCAAGACCAAGACTAGGACCGACTAATTTTAGCAAGACCAAGACCAAGACTGATCAAAAAAATATGTAATAAAAATTTAAAAAACTAGACTTATACGCATGACGAACAATACCATAAACATGTATACCGAATTAATATATTCATTAAAAGAACACTTGACACATTTAACACGTGCTCACAGGTCATAATTACAATGTAAAAATAAAATATTTTGTACATTCCTTCCCAGCAGACGACTTTTTCGCTCAGAAATTCATTGTCCAGATTTTGCGAATAGCGGCCCTCTAATCATAAAATAATCTTCTTGCATTGTGGCGCCGACAGTAATATCGAATTGAGAGTTTTTAAAAATATGTCACCTTAGCTAATAAAAAAAATAATACTTACTGTTAAGGACAACCAATAATTAAATTTTTTCCCATTATAATTGAGATATGAGGAACATAAATAAACAAATCTTATCGGCTTAACTAAACATCATTTTTGCTGAATGTGCGATGACATCATTCGGTTAAATAAAATTTTCTGAAAGAGCGTCGGCTAATATTCAAATGTGACGAGACAAATTAATAACAGATAATGTCGGCTACCGTGTAAACAAAATACCGAAATATTTAGAATACCGCTGTAACGATATATAATTCTTAGGGTATTAGATAATAACGAACATATATTATAGTTACTATACTACGTTTCACGTTTAGAAAATAACATTGCGAAGATAGGGCCATGTATTTCTTATGGACGATAGCAACGCGGCGTTGCCACGACACACACAAGCACAATTTAGGGTTGTATAATTTGTATTTTCGTTTCCACAAACATGAATTAAATTAATGTTTTTTAACGTAATTGACCAAAAGTGCCCATTCGAAACAAGAGATGAAAAGTAGGGAAAATGATTTTAATTAGATAAATAGTATTTACAAAAGATAATTTTATTTTATCTTATTTTAATTATAGTAACGACAGTTTATTTGTTTTTCGGTGAGAATACGATATGCCATGAATCATATAAATCAGTAGATAATATTGACCGCTTGGAATGCGTATATCTAATTACTAATTGCAACTTAAAATAATACGATGTGCGTATGTCAGCTATTTTATGTCGTCTCTGACTACATAATGATAATAAGGCTTTTATTTAGTAGTTATTCTGACTTTACAGTTAAATATTAATTGAAAATGAAAATTCAAAAATTAAGCAAAGGGAATATCTTGGACATCCGTGCAAAAGAGAGTGTCTGAGAGTTTTGGCAACACTGATCTCCATAAGCGTAATGTTATTTTCTTAACGTGAAACAAAGAATAGTAGTAATTACTTTTTCGACATCACTAAACTTTATTATTGAGCTTTCCTTCGAGGCTAATGTAATAATTGTTTTTCATCTAATTTTTGTAGTTCCCGGAGTATGAGGGACTAAGATTTAAATAGTTCTAGACTTAAATTAAATAGTCTATTTAATTTAAATAAATCTAGTCTAATAATAGACTAGATACTAGTCTAGTAGTAGTGAGAGTTGGAGTTCTAGATTTAAAAGACCTAAAAGCAAATTTGATGAGTTTTTCGAAATAATTCATTCATCCCAAATTGCTTTGTGTAAATTGTCCCTACATAGAAAGGTTGAAATAAAAATGAAAAAGAGAAACACGTCAGATTTAAGGAAGCATCTAATATCTTTTCACAAAAACAAATTACAAATATTTTTTCCTGAAAAACCAAAATTCGGTGGAGATATCACAAGCTTTTTAATAATTGCTGGAAACACTAGATATGTAAAAAATATATTTATTACCTTATTGCCAATTACATATATTATGTACCTACTACTTTATTTTGCTAAATTAATGTATTTATTAAGTAGATATTTAAAATAACTAGATTATCATTGCTTTTTTACCGATTTTTTATTTTTTTAAGTTAGTTTTTTATATAAAAGTAGAGCTAAGATTGTTAACAACATTAATTTTGCTTTAATAAGTGGATTATAGTTTGTTACCTTATCACCTAAAGCATCTGTACCGTTGATACATGTATGTGGATTTTTTGGCACATACTAATCTTTTTAAGATTTCCATTTCATATACGGTGGGGATCCATCAGTCCCCTTTTAGACAGATAATGTTCTTTAAAATACAGTCAAGTGTATGTCATTAATTTGGTTTTTTGTATATTTTAATTATGTGTTAGCTCATGTAAACTTATTAAATGCAAACGTTTATTAAGAAACAGATTGACTTCCGTGGGGCATGGTAGATAGCTTCGAGTTAGTTAAAGCATAGGCACGAATCGCTTAGATCGTGGATTCAAACCCCACCTGGTGTCAGTTGATTAGACATTAATTAATTTGGTTGGTCTTTGTTATTGCTATGTTAATTTAAGCTTAAATGTATTTACTCTGCTACGTTGTTTGAAGATCTAAAGTAACGTTTAATAAATAGTAATAGGCTAATGGGTAACTGCAAGACTTGCAAGACTCTTACTGTAATACCAAGACCGAGAGTGCAATACCAAGACCAACACCAATACCAGGTGTACTGGAGCAAGACCAAGACCAAGACTGTCTAAGTCTCGTCTTGTTCTTGCATTTAGGCAACACTAGTTGGTGGGTATATGTATCTCATTTTGAGCATTTCATTAAATAATTATGACGTATGAATAAACTGGTTTAAATTACAAGTTCATTAATTTAAAATTTGGCTTATTTTATTTACGTTACATTTAATAAAGTTTCCTATTAAAGTTGCAAATTTTGTTTGAATTTAGTTTATAAGTGTAGTATAGGAGTCACGTTGAGTTTTTGCGAGGTGTAACACTTTCAATATACTGATACTTTTTCAAAATAAAGTAAATATTGAAAAAACACGAATGCCACAATTATGTCTAATGATATACCACACATGGTATATTACCTATGTAAAATTAAAAATGCGTGGTACTGGAAGTGGGTGGATTGACCAACAGCATGTATGTAGTTAAAACATGTCCCTTTTGAAATAAAAATCAAGCTGTTTTTTCGCATTTTCACAAAATCCAACGAATAATGCCAAATATCAGGGTGGACTTGTGCCAACCCTGGATATAATATAGGAGGGTTGTAGATAATAAAACATAAATTTAATAATGGCAACAAGTCTATATAACTAAGATTTTGCCATAGAACTAAGAGTTGGAGCAAAAATATATTACGTATTTTTAGTATAACAATATAAAATACAGTGAAGTGAAGACAAAATGTAAAGAAAAGAAGAAAGTCTTTTTACAATACAGACCACAACGAACACGACAGGCATACAATTATTAAAAACGAGTCCGAAATGGAACGAATACTTTAGTCAGACTATTAAAAAGAGAACACTGGCAGAGCTTTTTAATACAGATAGAACACGACTTCTATGGAACACAAAAAAAAATTGGAAAATGATCAAAGGACAAACAAAACAGGTGAAAGAACTAATAAAAACTAAACACATTTAGCAAGAAACATGATTTTTCGATCCCTATCTGCTAAAGGTGATAATAATAAACCACCAAGATAAGAAATGATGGCAAACGAAGAAATTAATATTACGTTGAAAGCGGTAAAGCAAGCATAACTGAAATTAAAAAATAGAAAATCACAAAGAGACGACAGTATATTGAATACGGAGGATCAGATATGACCAGATCTGGAAATCAAGAATCCTAATTTTTCTCTTCTAAGAGGGAGACAAATCGGATCCAGTAAGTTAAAGAAAAAATTATTTATTAAACACAACACTAAAATTAACAAACCAAACACTATGGTTTTGGGATGAATGGGAAGATTATTCATTGACGCTATATTTAAAATGAGGCAAATGCTATAGAAATCATTAGAATAAGTAAACCAGCATGTGATTTTATTTACCTTAAGACAGTAATTGTTATCTACTTATAACACGCAAGAAAAATAGCTGTAGGAATATTCAAACGATCGAAAATATCTACTATAAACCCACCATAAAATTAAAAGTAGAAGAACAACTAATTACCAATTTTAGGTTAGCAATGAAATACGACCCTCAGGCCTCTACTGTGCAACGTAATTATGGGTAAAAGAATAAAAAGTAAGAATTCGAAAAGGATACCAAATGGGAGAAAAACAACAAATCTGTCGAAGTGAAGATGACTTACAATGAATGCTGTACCAATTTAATATAACCGCAGGAAAATTACTTATGTTAATTTCCAAAAAAAACAACATATACATAATATGGTTGTAACAGAGAACCTACTACGATGTAAATTAGTGCTGGAGGGGAGGAAAATAATTATAGAGTTTAAAGATCTAAGTATCACACTATCTAGCTACGGAAAGCTCTAAAGAGAAGTGGTAGATCAAGTGATTTGTGTATATAGAACAAAACAATATGGAGAAATAAAAATATCTTAAACAAATTGAAAGGTAGAATTTACACAACAGTGATCACACCAATATGGCATTATAGCAATGATACATGCGGCAAAAACACAACCTAACAGAGAGGACAAAAAGAATGCTAGAAACAGCAGAGATTTAAACCCTTAGGAAAATCGATGGTAAGACACTATGGCACAGAGCTAGAAGTATGGATAATACGACGGAGATGCTACGTGGAGAATATCAAGAACTGAGTAAAAATAGAAGAGTAGAATGAAACGATCATACAAGCCGTATGACAACTAATAAAGTAGTAAGAATGGCTAGAGACGTTTCTCCAATAGAAAGATGATAAGTGAGAAGACCACGAAGACGATGGAGCGTCAACTTACTAGAGGCACATTGAAAAACAGACTGAGTCATGTTTACACAAAAAGCACAAGAGAGAAGAATTACAGTCATTTGTTATGTGATATTATATAATAATAGTTAAGAGAGCACAAATTTTTTTTGTACTCTCCAACTGTTTTTAAAAAAAAATCAAGGATTTTTTCAAAAGGTTATAAAAAATATGAAATGTCAAATATCCTAAAAAGAAGATACTTATAATAATTAATACAATAATCTCATGGGAAGACAATAATATGGGGTTTAGAAAAATAATACAGGAAAAAGTTAATTTAATGGACCAACGAAAGTTGGAAGAAAAAGAATTGCATAGTTAAAAAAATTACTATGCAGGGTTAAATATTGCACAGAAGAAATTTCCTGCGATGTTGCTAACAAAGTAAAAATAGCGATGATAATAAATAAGATATTTAAAGAAGAATAAAATTCTCTATCTAAGTATTTTCAGTTACATTAACTTAATTTTATTAAACAAACATTATTTTAAAGATTAATTCTACATAGGCGTTATTTATTGTTTTTAATTTAAGTTTCACCAATGTACATCGTCAATTAAATACCGAATCTGGAATCAAAGTAGACCCACATGAAAATTAAGTGTAATCACGACAAGGTCTGCCCTTTCTAGGTCGTGTATCTAGGCAAATTATCTGCTTTGTCCTTTAACTTCGCTAAATTTGATATTTCAAAGGGATCAATATTTATGTGTCGGTTATTTTTAGACACATATCTAGGTTTGTATAATAATTAGAGGTGTATTGTTTAGTACCGAACTAAACTTTAGGAGTGAATCGTTTAACGAGTTCAATACTTTAAATCAAGCTACTAAAATTTTATTGGTGTATAAAACAGCGCATAAAATCTTCCGAATTGTGGCGAAAGCATATTAAAATATGTCGAAACATATAAAATATTTACTTTTACTGTAATTTATCAAGTTGTTTGCTTTGCAAGTTTTAGAAAGCACAATGGTTAAGATTTGAATTCGATTTTGCCAGGTAAAACTCGTATGATTTCTCTTTTTGTTCTTAGATCGCGTAGTTACGTTTGTATATAGTTATTTTGATAACTATTGTCTACGACGGGAATAGATTTTGTTTCGATACGAAGTAGTGGCTATACCGCTCTGAGAAGACCTAAAGAGGTCGAAATACATATAAGCGGCTTAATCCGTCGGTAATACCGTCATAATGTTTTATTTCTTTACTCCGTTTGGAGTACCAAAAATTGAATTTGCTACGAATTTTGACCATGAAGAACGGCATGTGGAATGCAATCTGTTACGTTTTGCACATACGATGACCTCAATATAACAATTAAGGTCATCCTGAAGGGGGAGAGATATTCTGTTCAATCTAGAACTCGCTGGTTTCCCCCTTTCGAAATGGGTATGTATATTCAAATAAAAGAAGAGAAACGAAAGGCAGCGAACTGTATAAAACTCACATAACCAAATATACCATTATAATTAAAGAAGAATATATTACTGAAAAGAAGAAGAATATATTACAAACTTAACTATTAGCTACTATGAAACACACCAACAGACACATCGAAAGACAACCATAAACCAACCAAAACAAAAATGTCGATTCTATAAAAAACCACTGACAAAACAAAAGACAAAACCTACTATAGCCGCAAACATACTATACATAAAAAGATAAAAGCCAAATTAATAATCTTACAAAAAAATCAACCTAAATAGGGATATAATATTTTAACGTTGTAAAAACAAATTAAGAATGCGGTGCATACAAATAATTAATAAGTACAATTATTAAAACAAAACATACAAGAAATAAAATCGGTGTTAACAAAATATACAAAAAAATATACAATACAGTAAATAAACCGAAAAAAATGTCCAATTAACAATGTTCAATCTCCAAGTTCAATCTCTTTAAGTTCCAAATATCAAATAAATATACCAAGCGCTACTTAATATATGCAGCAACAAATTAATATGGTGTATTGTTTCTTACCCCATGAAAAAGATAGCCCCAACGCTATCGCAAATTATGCCTTCAGCGACACTTCAACTACCAAAAGTTGTGATGCACATTAGCGTCTTTCTTGGCCGATGCGGAATAAGGTACTCTTCGTCTTCAACATACACATGTGCATCGGTTGAGAGATGCATTTCGACTCTGGTTTTGTATGGAACGCAAACCCTTATTTTAGGTACACACACATGTGCTGATATTTCGCAGATGGCCCGCCTTGCAATATTTAGCCGTTAAAACGGCTGTGTCACTTACAGGCAAATCTGGTTTAAAATATACGAAGAGAATAGAAATTATCAAAAAGTCGGTTAATACATTTACAAATATTTATATACAGTTGCGAAACTGCAACACAATCTTAGATTCTCTTGCCAAGTAATTAATCAATCGATTTCGCCCGGTAAAAATCGTATAATTTCTATTTTTTAATTTTCCTTTAGTATTACCAGTAGTTAACTTAAACCATTAATAATCACAACTAAAAATTTCCCACAAGTGACCACAGAAGTGAAAAAAAAAACTTTGGAATCTTAAGTTGTACATTTGAAGGAGCAAGCTTCGGAGGAACACAAAACAGGAAAAAGATCAAAATCCAGACTATCCTGAAAAACCTTAAAAAGGGTCAAAAGAAAAATAGTGACTTAAAAGTAATTAGAGAATGGCTTAAAAATGGAGCAAAGCCTATTTGCCAGTAAAAAACCAAATACAGGGGAACTGTAACGGCGTACTGGGCTCAATGGGAATCTCCCTATATTTCCAATGGTCTATAATATCGAAAGAATATCTACTGCATTTAGTTTTTAACCAGAAGTAAACCCAAGGTATTTCATATCGAGAGAATAGCTTGATACCGAGGAACTGATCCACCTTGTTGACGTTAATCGGTCCGTGATAGACCATCTATTCGAGGCGAATAACTACATAGTAGGGAGCAGTGTTACGACAGTTCAGTGATATTTACTTTACACAGAAAAAGTACCTTGATGAAAAATAAGAAGTAACTAATAAATCTACAATTTTCGAGATGTCATCGAAAAATGCAGTGAAATGCAAAGTGAAAATATTAATAAAACAGAAATGTTGCATATAAAACTTCAAAGTCAAAAAACAAATAAAACTGATTAGTGATTGAAAGATTTCAAATCAAACAACTCGGCGTATGTCGACGAGGGAGATTAAAAAAAAAGGTAATGACACATATGTAATTGGAGACTATGAGAATAAAACGAGGAAAAGAGCAGATGATATAAAGTGACGATCTTAAAAAATATGAAATATAGTTATTCCTGTCTTGAAACGCAGTTTCCACATTACGTTACATTATATTATAGATCCATAAGAAAAATATGTTAAAGAACTAACCGAAAAAGATAGTCAAAATAGAAGCACGAAAAGACCCGTTCCTATGCATTTCGAATCACTATTTAAGTCGGTGAGATTCTCTAACTTTAATTTTGCTACACAAAGCGAATGTTAGGGTATCATGCTTTATACAAAACGTAATTTGAAGTAAACGAACCCCTGATGCGATCAGCAAAATAGGTTTGATGACATTATTTATTTATTGAAATCTACTTTTCCCTCAATATGGTAAAGTTTAATTCGATAATGACAAAAACTAAAGTTAAAAAGTTTTACAACGTGGACAACAACATAGACATTACTGTGTTGAGATTATTCGTCATATAAAATCATTTTTCAAATCAAAACCAATACTATCGCTTGAAATACTGTCAAAGTGACACAAAATCAATTCCTAGTTCTGTCGTCTATTAAAATAATTACTCTTACAGATTTCAGGAAAAGTATAAAATAACTTATATTTTCCATGTCATCTACTCTTTAGAGGAGTAAGCATAGTCTATATTTTATATACGTTACCTTTTTTTCGTACTTCTCCTTTTCTCGTAGGAGTACTAATTCACGTCACCCCTAAATATGTGAATCGGTTTTAATCCTCTTTCGTAAAGAGCAGAGTAAATTTACGAAATATCATTTGCTTAGGATTATATATGATTATTTATAAAGGAACTCGAAATTCGGAAAACACAAACTTTCAGCAAGAAATTCATTATCGATTCTATATTTTGGCCTACATTTTACTTAAACTTCTTTGATCTTTTCGACGTTTTAATTAATTGCCATTTGGTGTGTCTCAATCGAATTCATGAAAGTTACCCTCACAGTTAATATAAAAATTACAAATTGTGTTCTCTGACGATGAGGAGGTTTCTAAAATTAATTGAGCTTGTAACGATCCTCTCAGACAGCCCCTTAAACGGGGTTGTAATTTTGATAAATGGAAATTAAAATAAACCAACATATCAAATTTATTCTACCAAATATTATTTCTGAATGAAAGATTATTTGAGTAATTCAGTCTAGACTTTACAATGCTTGGTGCAAGTGAAGCTCTATTAAAATAAATATAAACTATTTGAAAATTACTTCTTTTGTTTACATATTTACAATATGGATTGAAACAAATAATTAATTAGTCAGTTATTCTACAAAGAGCGATGAAATAAATAAAAACAATAACAAAACCGAATTTTATTGTAACCGAAGAGGAACTGATGTCGGAATGAGTTAATTGACTTCTTCTTTCTTCTTTTGGCATAATAACCATGGATGAGTCGTGGCTTGACCGGCCTTCCAGTGTGGTCTCTGTTGTGCCCTTCTCCACATTGTGTAACATGCATAGTTTTCAGGTCGTCTTCCACGTCATCCAACCATTTTGTTCTGGGTCTTCCGTTTTTTGTTTTCATTTTGGCTTCCATTATAATATTTTCTTTGTTGATTTTATATTTTCTTGTCTCAGGACATACCCCAGCCACGACGGTCTCTGACTTTTAGTAAATCTTACAATATGGGGGCCTTCAATAAATTCGTTAGTTTCGTCGTTTCTCCTGATTCTCCATGTTCCGTCTTCCTCTTGCACAGGCCCACATAATTTTATCAGCGTCTTTGTCTCGAATATTTTGAATTGCGCTTTATCTTTTTTTTTTACCAAGGTCTCACAACAATAGGTTATAAGTAAGTAGTAGATAAATTCATGTTCTTAAGCTCGCTTGTGACCAATAGACCGTTTGTCACAATACTCATCATTATCATCAATTAGCCTATATTTGTCCACTGCTGAACGTAGGCCCCCCGTAAAATTTTCCACCTATTTCTATTTTGAGCTTCTTGCATCCAGTTTGTGGTGAAGCGCTTGATATCATCCGTTCATCTAGTCGGTGATCGTCCTTTGCTTCGATATGCATCCTGCCGTGGTATCCTTGTTTTGGACGCTGCCGGAAGGATTATCGCAGGTACCAAATATTAGATATAATTAGGGTTAAATGATGCTCACTGAAATTTATTTAGTTACTAGTTATTAGTTTGTCAGAGAATAGTGAAAAGTGAACATGGAAATTTCAACGTTAGTAAGTAATCGTGGTAAAATTTTGCTCAAAATTTACAGTTTTACTTTTTCTGAAGATAAAGTATTAAAATCGGGAGAAACGTATTGGAGGTGCGTAAAACGGTCGTGTAAAGCGAAGCTATTCACGAAAGGGCCAGAAAAGTTAGTAATCCGAAGTAATCTAGAACATAATCACGAGTGTGATATCAAGAAGATTAATAGACAGATTGTAGTGTATTGTAATAGAAAATGTAGATTGCTTGAGCCACATGTCTCTTAAAGACGTTAATTTAATACGAAATCAAATATACAGTGAACGTCGAATGGCTCCACCGAAACTGCCCAAAAGTAAAGAAGAAACTATTGCTGCGGTAAATATTATGAATATCAAAACACTTAAAGACGAGAATTTTATATTTGCGGTTGGACTAAGTTCTAACATTATCATCTTCTCGTGTAACACTAACATGCGTTTTCTGTGCGGCAGTGAAACGATTTATATGGACGGTACATTTAGTTACTGTGCTCAATATTTCAAGCAATTTTTTACCATACATGTATTTATCAATGGACATTATATACCATTGTGTTATTGTTTACTTCCCGACAAATCGGAATAAACCTATATAAAACTATTTAATGTTTTGAAATGCAAATGTGAAGTAATTGGTCTAAAATTCAATCCAAAAATCATTTTCTCCGATTTTGAAATTGCTATCCACAATGCTGCACGTTTTGAATGTCCAAATGTGCACATTAAAGGGTGCCGTTTTCATCTTATGCAAGCTTGGTATCGTAATATCGGTGGTTGTGGCTTAATTCCGGAATATAAATTGGTAGACAGTAAAATATCTAAATGGCTGAAATATATTTTTGGGCTGTCATTTTTACTTCCCTCAGAAGTCGAAGAATCTTTCATATATGATTTTATGGCTATTCAACCAAAGAATTCAAAAATTGAAAAGTTTTTCGACTACTTATTGGACAACTACATTGGCAACCACGCAACATTTCCGTCGGAGATGTAGGCTGCGATGAGAGAGAGTTTACAATTAACAACTAATACTTGTGAATCGTTCCACTCGCGTTTTAATGATCATTTTTACCATGCTCATCCAAATATTTTCCATTTTATTGATGTTTTAATACTATTTATTTATTAATATTGTCTGTAATAGTGAAAGTAATAGACTTAAAGATCCAAAGAGTAGAAAAAAATTATGTTCGTTAGAAATAGGATACATGATTATCAGACTAACTGTATCGATCAATTCCATTTCCTAAAATGTATGTCGTATTTATTTCAAAGTGGCAAATAAACCTTATCCAGCTTAATCTCTATAATTTTATTACCTGACTTTCCATTTACATTTCAATTACACCCAGCGTCCAAATCATGTATGCAGAAACAGGTAATTTTATTTTTCAGTGTCTAATTTTAAATTTAGCGTCCAAATCATGCACGCCCCCAGAATCTTTCTGGTCCTAATCATAATCCTGGTCATAATACTATCACAGGTAAAACCAAACAGAGAATAATTCTAGCAAACATACCACTTTAGGTTAAAAGCACAAATAAAAAGAAGAAACTTAAGTCAAAAACCAAAATAAACAGAAAAAAAAATAAAAAGAAGATCGACGATTTATTTTCGGGCTATCATATCAGTAATGGTAATGAAAAAAAAGCATACACGTCATAGTATAATAAGATATTGATAGAAAAAGAGGTTAGTCTTCGTAAATGGGTATATTTATTTAAAAAACCCTTAAAATGGCTACATCAAAAAAACAAATGTTTTCGGACTAAACAGTCCATCATCAGGTTTAGAATTGCCTAAAATACATATAAACCATTTAGTTAAAGCAAACGTGGTTATTTTTAAATTTTGACTAGGGTTAAAAAGCAAAAATGGTTATACTTACTAGGTTAAAATGCCTGAGCCACCAAAATACCAGGGTAAAAACCTGGTTTTTTAGATCATATATATCCTGTAGATCCTATCAACTACATGGATCGTAGTGGTGTTTATAAATTACAGTGCTCTGATTGTGATGCTACATATATAGGTAGAACCTGTAGATCACTAACTTCCCGTTCCTTAGAACACACTAAAAAAGAGAACACTTCCACCTTCTCACAACATTTTGTACAACATAAATATACCCGCAACATCCCAGAAGACGTCTCTATGTTACATAATATCCCTCAAAAAAATTTTCTAAAATAAGATTTATATAAAGACTTGGAAATAGTCAAAGAAAAACAAAGTAGCCCCAATTGCGTTAATCGCCATGTATCTTTCAACCGTGACTTTCAACCCTTACATCGACAACTCTTCTCCTAGTCCACACTTCACAATATTGCCCCACCTTCTCTGCCTGTCTTTCCTATACAAACATCAACACATTTAATCCTTTACAATAATGGTTTTTCTTTAAACAACCATTCTCTACACTATTGTAACACCTTCCCCTCTCAACAAAATTTTCGACCCTATTGTTAACTTCAGAACCATCCATGTCTATCATACCACAATATTTCTCCATTTTCTCCATTCTTCACATATATATAACATTCCTGTGCATTCTTTTCTCTTTCATTATTTCTTGGTCAACTCATATATCAAACATGTTCTCATTAGTTTTAAACACATTAACCATTCAAAAATTATCTAACAATTTATCAGAATTCATAATTTACCCTATTACAAAAAATCCTAATCAACCATTGCTCACCTTCTCTTGGTCAACAACTTAGTAGCACACTCACACATCAAATTTTAGGTTTTTATAAACCGAATTTAATACTACCAAAATAGATTTTGTTCAGGGTGCTAGATGCTATGAAGGAAGGAAGGACCTCTATTATTTCTAATTGTTGATTAACTCTTCCTCTCCTTTAACCGACTTATAACTTTATATATTATAACTTTAATTTCTTCAGCCAGTAGATTTTTAACCCCCATTTTTCAATTTATTAAACTTACTTTTACTAACTTTTTCACCATACGTGCAGTCTTAAACAAAGTCATTTAAATACGAGGTCTTATATTAGTTTCAAATATTTACTATTCAAACTTTACCTTGTCCTAGATGTGATAAACATAAAAGGATAATTTATATATATATATATATATATATATATATATATATATATATATATATATATATATATAATTCTTTGGAGGGTAACTTTCGGGAAAGCGTCAAAACAAGGATCAGCTAGAGATGGTATAAGCCAGTTTGTTGTAGAACTTTGTAGAACATATATATATATATATATATATATATATATATATATATATATATATATATATATATAAGCTAATCTAACATAAAATACACTTTTAGACCGCATTCCATACGACAAAAAGTAACATAGGTTGCCTAATGCACATGTCATTCTCTTAAACATGACTTTAACACCAACGGTAATTCCACATATTTTATACCCTACATTAATAAATAAAAAGTTTTTAAATCCCAACACCTGGTTTGCTGTTATTATTTTTAGTATTTTTAATATAGTTTCATGTTACATTGACATTTTGTTTTCGACACCGTTCATAGGTATCTTGTCAATCAGTTACCAGCTGTAGTCGGTTTGAAGAGGTTTACTCTCCGGACACTGGAACTCACTTCAAACATGTTACCTGAAGTCAAGTTCAATTTAATATTTAACATCACATTTTAATGACAACAATATGTAAAATCTTTAAGAACTACATGTAATTTAAAGGGTTTTTACCCTGGTATTTTGGTGGTTCAGGTATTTTAACCTAGTACGTATAACCATTTTTGCTTTTTAACCCTAGTCAAAATTTAAAAATAACCACGTTTGCTTTAACTAAATGGTTTATACTTATTTTAGGCAATTTTAAATGGACTGTTTAGACCTAAAACATTTGTTTTTTTATGTAGCCCTTTTAAGGGTTTTTTAAATAAATATACCCATTTACGAAGACTAACCTCTTTTTGTGATCCGTGGTATACAGCCAGCTACAGAAATTGTTTTCCTTGTGGAAAGTATTGATGTCAAATGAGGGGATTAGAAGCTAAGGGGACAAAATAATCTGAAATGAGTTAAGTGGACAAAATAATATTAGGCAAAGTTTAAGGCTAGTTCCAGTTTTATTAATTACGCAATATTTAAAAAAAGTCTATGGCACACAGAAGTGCACTTATACTCGTATTTCCTTTCCTGTAAGGTGTTTTTAATTTAAGTTTAATTTTTAGTGAATCGTTTAGCATCTTTTCAAATTAAACTTTTGAACAGTATTCAATATATTCAATATATTTATATAAGTGAAATAATAACATTAACCCCCTCTGTGGCTCAGTGGTAAGAGCGCCTGCCTTTAAACCTAAAGGTCGTGAGTTCGAATCCCACCTGGGTGGAAATTTTCGTGTATTAAAAAAATTAATAAATGAAAATAATTTCTATCCTTGTGTGATCGGTACACACCGGAGGGACCGCAGACGTTCGGATACAATTAGCGTCTCTTAGCAAAGACAATGACGTCGACTTTGCTAAGTATCAAGACAATTACTCTACACACACACACACACACACACACACACACACACACACACACACACACACACACACACACACACACACACACACACATACACGCCGTGCAATATTTATGGCAACGTGTGCATAAGCCCCAATTGTGGTTAAATTGGGAAGATGTCATAAACATAGTATCGTGACGAAGAAAAATCTGTGTGTATAGAAACCATTGATTTACACTCCGTTTTGTCAAAGCTATGCATATATATCACTTGTGGCAACGGAACCACAAATATGCTTCAACAGGTAGTGTGTAAAAAAGTTGCCAGAAGTATCTAGATATGTGATCGTGTGTAACATAGGTTGCCACAAGTATTAAAAAATTAAATGTGTTTGGAAAGCAGTGTTGTCATGTTTAAGAAAAAATCTAGATATATTTAGAAACATTTTATATTGAGCACGTATCGGTATCAATATAGTTTATACTAGAATATCTACATTAATTTTTTTGATTATTTGATGAGTTACAAAACTAGCATTAAAATATCATTGTTGTTAATTCTGAACAATACTTTAAATAAACTGAAATATCTAAATTAAAAAATTGTAAAATTAAATGTAAATTAAAATAACGATTATGCATTCAATAAAACTTGAAACATAAAAAATGCTTGGTGAATAATTCAAATAAATCTAGTCTTATTAGGACCAAGAAATTAATGTAAAACCTTGAAACAAAACTGATAGAACATCTAAAAATCCAGCATTATTAGTTACTTTTTGCTATTTTTAATACGCATAAGTTTAGTAATTTCATTTTTAACACAAAATTTAATCTTTGACCAACATCTTTCAACTAATATGGGATGGAGCTCAATGCATTTCTCACATTCATTTTTGTTTGGTACAATTCCCTTCTTAATATTTACTTATTTACTTATTTATTTAATTAACGGATATACCATTTTTACATAAATATGACGTCAACCTTTACAAAGCTTAGGTATACATAGGTTGCGTTAATAAAAAACAAACCAAAATTATCATTACCAAAATTATCAAAATCAAACAAAATTCAATTAAAATGGTAACTTAAGGTATTAAATAATGCTCAAAATCGCTCAAATGATTTCTTAAATGCTGCTGTAGATATTCCAAATAACTCTAAATTATTGCTGTGCTCATTAGCAGTTCGTAAAATTCTTGTAATGGGTTCATTTTGGCCATAATTCGTACTGTGGAATGGAATGTTGAAAATCTCAGTGTTACGAGTTCTTCGAGTATTAACATTAAAACTTATTAAACTTAGTAACTCTGGATCTTGAACATATCCATTTATAACTTTAAAAAGGAAACATAAATCCGCTTGACAACGTCTATCATGTAGTGATGAGATATTAAGTATTGACAGTATATCATCATATGTGTATTGCTGTCTAAGAAAACCAATTTTGTAAGCACATACCCTCAAGAATTTATTTTGAACTCTCTCGATACTGTAGATGTCACTGTTATATGAAGGAGACCAAATGAGAGAACCATACTCCAAAACTGATCGAACTAAACTAAAGTATAACATTTTTAAAGTTTGTACTGAAAACTGATTACAGTTTCTAAGAATAAATCCTAACATTTTTAAAGCTTTAGCTGAAGTTTCGTTAATGTGATTTTTAAAAGTAAGTTTGGAATCAAAATTTATACCTAAATCTTTAATATTATGACGTGCCTCTAAAGGTACATTATTTATATAATAATCATAATTTACAAACTCTCTTGATCTTCCAAAAGTAATTTTAAAACATTTTTGTATATTTAAGTATAGCATGTTTACCTCACACCAACTAGCTAAGCTTTTAATGTCATTCTGTAATAAAGAGGCATCAACTAGGTCATTAACTATTCGAAATATTTTAAGGTCATCAGCAAACATTAGAAAATTACTATTTTTAATCACTGAGGATATATCATTAACAAATATATTAAATAAGAGAGGCCCAATATGAGACCCCTGAGGAACTCCTGAGGTTACAGATACTCGTTGAGATAAACAATTTCCATATTTAACATACTGACATCTACCAGATATATAACTACCTATCCACTCAATTATTTTACCTCCAAATCCATAGCCATTTAATTTAGCAATAAGCAGATCATGGTTAACTCTATCGAAGGCTTTTGAGAAGTCTGTGTAGATAGCGTCAACCTGACCCTTCTGTTCCACTGAATTAGCTATAAAATTCGTATACAATATTAAGTTCGTGCATGTAGACTTACCCTTAGAAAAGCCATGTTGTCTAACATCAATTAAATTTTTACAATTCCATGTCAAAAAGTTACTTACAAGACACTCAAAAAGCTTGGGTAATACAGATTGGCTACAAACCGCTCGATAATTCTCAACATCATTTTTATTACCAGACTTGAAAATTGGTGTTAAATAACTAGTCTTCCAAAGATCAGGAAAGATGCCGGTACTCAATGAGGAATTAAATAAGTAGCAGATAGGTTTTACAAGAGTGAAAATGCAATGCTTGAGAACATAAGCTGGCAAACAATCTGGTCCAAGCGATAATTTCCAAGGCATCTTTAAAACACTATCAATTATGTCAGAGACCTCAATACTATAATTATTCACATTTACACTCTGCTGATAGTTAAAAATTGGGATCTGATTAATTTTAGAATTAGAATATGTAGTTGAGAAAAACTTACCAAATAGATTAACTATGTCTTGAGCATTATCACTTGTACTATCACCGTAGAACATATTAGATGGCAGATTATAACTTTTACGTTTATTATTGATATATTTCCAAAAATGTCGAGGATTAGATATAATCCCATTCTCAATATTATTCAAATAGTTACTATAACATTGAGAGGAGACTTGTTTAATTTCATTTCTTAACTGAGAAAATCTTAAATAATCATCCCTTCTACCAAACAATTTATACTGCTTATGTAATTTCTTTTTTAAATATATCAACTTCCTTAATTTACCATTGAACCAAATTGGAAACGAACTTGTTTTAAATTTTTTGATCGGAACAAAGAAGTCAAAACCTGTAAACATAAAATCATAAAATACTGCTAAGCTATAATTCACATCATCTGATAGAAGTAAGTCCCAATTTAAACTTGCAAAGTAATCATTTAGTCCGATGTAATTTGCATTTTTAAAATCATAATAAAATTCCTCGTAGTTCAGTTGATCATGCTTTTCAAAACCAGTTAATTCTACAATTATAGGTGAATGGTGGATACTATTACCAAATAGTGAATCAAGTGGAATAACTACATCAACATTATTTAAATTAGTAAATACTAAATCTAGAAAGACATTACGACTGTTAGGTAAATTGTTTATTTGAAACATATTAAAATATCCAAAAGAATTTGCCAAATACACAGCAGGATAGTCTTCAGGGCATTCAACATTTAATCCAAAGTTGTCATTACTCCAGGAAGCATTTGGTAAATTATAATCACCACACAGTAACAAGTTTTCACACTTCTCCATCACATATTCAACTGAACTGCAGTGCAACATGTATACATTTAGGTCGGATGCAGGAGGGATATAAACTCCACCCAAAACTATGCACTTATTATTAACTTTCAGTGATACAAAAATTTGTTCTACTTCACAATCGGGGATTATCACTTTCTGTGCACTTATGTCATTTTTAACAGCAATTAACACACCTCCACCCCTAGTTTTACCTGTAGAAGCAGGATTACGATCATTTCTAAACACGTTATAATATCAATAAGTCCTAATTCTGCATCGCTATATTCACAAGTTAACCAAGTTTCCACCAAAATGATTATATGATAATTACATTGAGCTATGGCAATTTCCAGTGACTTTAGTTTTGTTCTTAATCCACCAACATTTTGATAATAAATTGATAACGGAGGTGAATATGTTATATGTTTCGTTGTGTCTAGTTTTTTTGTGTGGAATTATCATTTTTGCAAATTTCAGGTATACCTTTAATATATCGTATAAATAAATCTTTCTCACCTTGTTCTTGGCGTTTTTTGAGGTCCTCTTTAACTTCATTGAGTTTGTTGAGTTGCTGGGGGGTTAAATCAGAATTAATAAATATCTTCCTTGCTTTGGCAACGTGAATCTTATTTTTTAAAATATTCTTTACATCAAAAGTATTTGTTAATACAATTTTTAGGGAACGAGCACCATTTTTGTTTTTCTTACCAAATCTAACAGCTTTGACGACTTTAATATCCTCTTGAGTAATATCCTTGAAAATTGAGGTCACAGTAGCCAAATCATCAGAAGCAGCGTTTCTTCTATCCACAGATTCACCTAGATTATGAATGATTAAGTTGTTCATTCTCTTTTGTCTTTCAAATACCTCACTTACAATATCCTCTTCTTGGTTTTTAGAATTCTGCAATTTCATATCATTAACCTCATTCTGCAGTTTTTCAATTAATTTGAACAGTTTTGGAACAAGTTTCATTCCAGATTTACACTCTTGGCACAAAAACTGTAGAACACGATTCTTCTTTAACTCCATAACCCTAATTTCTGATGAACACAGACCAGAACAATAATTATCTTTGTGAACTGGTCGGTCACAGCTATCACAATAAAGCATTTCTTCTTCAGTACCATCTTTCTTGCATTCCATACACTTCATTTTCTAAATTAAAATTTGAACGCCGGTCCTGTACACTAATGAGCTTTATCAATTATTGCCTACAGATAATGGACAGTTTTTTCGTGATTTGTAAATTACCACAAAAAAGGGCAAAACACTGAGTTATTTTCTGTTAATTGCAGATTAACCAACTATTACACAATAGTATTAATAACAATGTGAATGCATGAGATACCATAAAAATTAGCTTTAAATTGATACCAATTTTATAATTAGTTTTACTGTTTAACTTAAGATATTATGATTTATTTACAGGAAGGTTAATTAAGGTGTGTACGCTGAGACTAGCTTTTTGGAACTGAGATATTAATCTGAAACTTAGATATTAATTTTAAAATAATTGCAGACGGCTTCCTTTTCTTGATTCGTCCATGGAACTGGACCTCTGGAAATATTTTTGGACTTTTTTGCTTTGGTTACTAAAAAAATTAACAAACAATAAATTAATAAATTATATTGTTAGCAAAAAATAGTATTCTCATTTTAATTTGGCATGTTTTTACAACACCCCAGCTACCTCAGATTACAACTGAAATATTCCATATATTGTTGACTGTTTTTTTTTTAGTTTTGACTTAAGATTGTTCAAATAATCACTTACATTTTGTTTTGTGAATGGTCTGAACATTTTCATCATTATCAATTCCGGCTTCACCTTCCGGTTCAGCTTCTGGTTCTTCTTCCTCATCTTCTTCTAAAGTAGGCAGATCTAGAAAATAAATCATAGAAGCAAACAAATTAATACTAGTTAAATATTCAAAACATTACCTTTAATTTCTATTTCGTCAATAGATTTTCCAGCAAACTTGTTCACTTCACCTTTATCAACAGCTATAAGCAATCGACTTACTTTGGTGAGTTCAATCGCACTTTCGTGCATTCTGTAAAACTCACGATGTACTTTGATGTCATGACCTAAGTGACGAGCTAACCAGTCATATTGATTTTCTGACATGTCAAATAGTTGACATACAGTTGCTACATATTTACGCAACTTTGTTCCCGTTATTGCTGAAGGATTCTGCAAATCAATTTCTTCACATATTTTTTTCAAGCAATCATGCCCCCTAAGATTTGAACTAGATGGATTAGATCTGGCGAAAATGTATACATTTTGACTTGAAATACCACATGTAACTCTTTGTTGAATCAAAATATCAATACATTGTTTCGTATTTGGAGTTAGGATTACTGGGACCTTTTTGCCACGTTTCCCTTCAATTTCCACTACTGCCAATGACTCTGCCAGTTTTTTTTCGATTCTTGTGAGAGAATTTTTTATTTCGTCCGTATTTTGCTCTGCCCAAGTTGGTCGGGAAATATAATCAGTTAGCTTCATTTTTGCTGCTTCACCCGATCTGCGTTTATTAAACAATATTATTCTAGATAAAGTTAACGTTGCAAGCCGTATCCACTTATAATTATTAGTATAGTCTTGTATTAATTCTTGTTTAGCCTTTAACATGTTTGTATCGATATAATTACTAAGTTTCACTAAATCGGTCGTAATTGGCAAAAGTTGAGTGGAATTTAATTTTCTTCGGTAAAGTGTGGATATAGCATTGGAAGATATTCGTATGCTCCATTCCATTTTCATCAGCTGAAGGAATGATATCAATGACTTGTTTTTTTTCCATATTTCCTGCTCTTAAAGCACTGCCTCTCTGAATAGCCACACATTTCTTAAGAGCAGTTACTACTAGCTGCCATGGTCATACTAATGTCTTTAGTTGCTTGAACAACCACATCGAATTTCTCAGGAACCAGAAAATCGCCAAGCGTTTGCGACCTACTGTTAGTTAATTTCTTAAGGGATATAACTAAACGAGCTAGCTGCCTCATGGTTTGTCTTATTAACTCGTTTTGAGTATCACCATACTTCTCGTACTGCATGGCTCCATATTTCAATATCAAAATATCATTGTTGCAGGTGTTACCAATTTCATCATTTTTAAACTTTGCTATTATTGAATTTGTGAAATCTTTAGTAAAACCAATTCTGAATATATCAGCTACGAGAGCATTGCTTTCGGCAATAACATGACGGGATTCTTTCTGGTCATCAATATTAACTTTTTCCTTGCATGTATATTTCACATGATGCCAGATATGTTTTTTCAATAAAAATCCTAGACAGTTGGGACAAGGACCATAATTGATATCACTAACAAATTGTGCTTCATCTGATGTTGGCCGTCTAATTACTATCAGCTGACCTTTTTTTGTAGAAAGAACGTTGCAATTGTGATAGAAGTCTCCCACCCTAATCAATTCTAAGAAAGCTTGCTTTCTCTTTTGAGAACCCTTGGTATGAAGTAAACATTGTTTTACTTCTGATTCTTCGGAATGAACGGTTTCAAAGTGTGTTGCCATAAGTATAACTTGCTTACTACAGTAGTAACAAGCATGAATTTTATTTCTTATTCTTTTACCACTTTTTCTAATTGCTGCATTTATTTCAATTTCATTCCGACAATTTCTTTTCCTGTATGTTATGGACTTATCAGTAAGCTGAGAACTGTTTGTTGTACCTCCACTGTCACGATTTTTAATATTGTTACTAAATTTGTCAGATGTCTCATAGTGTGTTTTTAACCCATCACTTGCTGGTAGATCTTTATTCTTGCAATTAGAAACATTTTCAGATAATTCAGTTACGTTGACGATTTTATTTCCATTGTGGTTTAAAATTAACCCTTCACTAACAGCTAAATCTTCATCATTACAATTAGATATTATATCAATAGGTTTTTGGCTTTCACTGTAGTTGAGGCTTGTAAGATACTTGTTTATAACAAATCTTTTATCGCTTTGATTATTTTCAGTTAATATATTCAAATTTTCTTCGCTAATTATGATATTTTGAATAAATTGTATCTTTTTAGATGACGGACTGTCTGAACAATGAGACGATGGAATATACTCGCTGCCGCTAGTTTTAGTTTCACTTTCAGAGGAATCTGAAAAAATTGAGATTAAATGTGGATACAAATTAACACGCTACTCATACAACACGCGACAGTTTCACTCATGTTCGATTCCATAGGTACAGGAATTCCTATATACAATTTACGTGATAGGAAATACCTAATAATGTCACTCTTAGATATTATTTACACAGTGCGTCCATAAAGTAACGCATAAATTCATTATTACCTAAATAAACAATAATATTAGATGTTCCCAAAACAGGTTAATTTTGAATTCAATTTACTTTTTTTTTCAAATTATAATCTAACATACAGGGTGAACCATCTTCGTGTGATGACGTCATCACCATTTTTTTAAATGGAAACTCTTTTTTCATTTCCGGATTGCTCTTTGTGCACCTAGATCGTGAACCTATTTCACAATCTACGGTGAGCAGTAAATACAGAGAATTGGGACATATGAGGGATGCAAATTGCAAGATAGATCAACAGTTGATGAACATACAATGCGGAGATTATCAAGGGATTTTGGTATTGGAAAGTCTTCAGTATCAAAAAAAATAAGATACCACCCTCATAAAGTACGTGTTATCCATGAATTGGCTGAAGACAACTTTGACCAAAGAACTGAATTCTGCGACTATAATATTGTACCGTTTTTAAATAAAACGAGCGGCTCGAATTTATATAAATATATTTATTTATAACTTTACAGTTCGATACTATCTTATCAACTAACTTTACTCCCTAAGATCGTTACATATATATATATATATATATATATATATATATATATATATATATATATATATACCTAAGTTACTACGTTCTAGAAGTTCCCACCTCTAATTCGAGCACGTGACCAATTGTTCCCTTGCCTTCGCGAGTTTTGGTGATGATTCTCGAAGCGGTTTCGAGATGCAACTGTTACATGTGACATGCCGAAAGCATGTTCGTAACAATATGATGAACCAAAATAACAATTTCATTGATAACGTTTTATTTTAGGACGAGGCAACGTTTTATTTGAAAGGTAGTGTTAACCAGCAAAATACTCGTTATTAGTCGAATGAAAATGCACACTGAATGCAAGAGTCCCATACGCAAAGACCACAAAAAACCAACGCATGGGCTGGCATTATGAGAAATACAATTTTTGTTCCATATTTTTTGACGAAAATGCAACAGGTCCATTATATCTGGATTCCCTATAAAATTTATTAATTCCTGATCTGATCCAGCTTTTTCCTGGTATATTCAAATACCCACTGTTTTAAACCGCTCAATCTGGTTTCAACAGGATGGCGCACCGCCACATTTCGCAGTAACTATGCGCGATTTTTAAACAGAACTTCTTCACAAAGGTGGATAGAAATTATGGGACTAGTGGAATGTCCCGGTAGATCACCTGATATATGCCCATTAGACTTCTTTTTATGGGGTTATTTAATATCTGATATCTTTTCACAAAGAAACCTGGAAATATCCGACAACTACAAGACGAATTAGACAAGAAAGACATATAATACCCGCAATACTACATAATGTTAGATACGAAAATAATGCCCGGTTCAGTCATTGTCTAACGATCAATGAAGAACAATTTGAACATTTATTGTAAATATTCGTTTGTTTGATTTTGGTAGTGGATCACAGTAATTGCAAAAATACATAATTCCATTTAATTTGTTCATTACATTGAGTAGCGTATTACTTTCCATAAACAATTATCATAAACTTTTTTGTATTTCTGCCCACCCTGTACCAATTTTAAGCAACGTGTTATACATTTTTGAAATCAGCTCAGCAAGGCAAATCCGGAAATTGAAAAAAATGGTTTCCATTTAAAACAAAAGGTGAGCGGTCGTAGGACCGCCGACAGAAGCTTTCTTCTTCTGCACAATAGAATAGATATCATGTGGTCGTAGAAAAAATCATTTGTGTAATTCGATTGGAAAATTATTTGAGGCTTTCAATAAATTGCAACTTTAATATCGTGTAGTCATAGAAAAATTATTGTGTGTAATTTAATTGAAAAGCTATTTATCGCTTTTAATAAATTGCAACTTGCAGTTTGTTCTGCGGAAATAAAAAGTCATATTTCTTTGGTATCGTGTGGTCGTAGAAAAAATATTGTTGGTAATTCAGATGGAAAGTTATTTGCCGCTTTGAATAAATTCAACCACTTCTAGTCTTGTCGAAGAAACTAGAAAATGCTTATTTCTTTAATATCGTGTAGTCGTAGAAAAAATAGTGTGTGTAATTCGATTGGAAAGCTGTTTGCCCTTTTCCATAAATGGCAACTTGTAGTTTGTTCTAAGAAAATGAAAAATTTATATTCCTTCAGTATCGTATAATTGTAGAAAAATATTCTGTATAATTCGATTTGAAAGCTATACGTCGCTTTCAATAAATGGCAACTTGCAGTTTGTTCTAAGAAACTAGAAAATGCATATTTCTTTAATATCTTGTGGTCGTAGAAAAAATATGCAGTATAATTCGATTGGAAAGCTATATGACGCTTTCAATAAATGGCAACTTGCAGTTTGTTCTAAGAAAATGGAAAATGCATATTTCTTTAATATAGTGTAGTCTTAGAAAAAATACTGTGTGTAATTCGATTGGAAAGCTATTTGCCGCTTTCAATAATTGGCAACTCGTAGTTTAAATTTATTGTACTATCTTACTATCTTGTACCATCTTACTAAAAATAATAAACAACTAAACGATTTAATAAAACGTCCACGTATAATTAAAAAAATAGCTTGTACTACTTGTAGTTTGATATAAGAAAATGAAAAATTTCTTATGTCGTGCAATAAGAAGCAAGCATCAAAATGGTGATGATGTAATCACACGAATGTGATTCACCCTGTACACTAGATCATAATTTAAACAAATAGTAAATTAAAATCAATCTGTTTCAGGTATTTCTAATTTTATCGTTTATTTAACTAATAATGAATGAATGCCTTTATAGACGCACTGTATATATGGCGTGGTGAAACGTAAATTGCATTCAGTGATTTTTAAATCTGACTGGTGAAATAGGTGGATAGATATTTTGAATTGAATAGTCAAACTAAAGTACAAAAATATTACATAATATACTTACCATTTAAAGTCGTATCATTCAATAGCACGTGTTTGGAATCCAACACTTGTTCACGTTCCTCTCTGTTTAGACATTTTGTAGATTCATATTTTGGAAGAAATATAAGGTTATTTTGCAACTTATCACATGATTTGGTTTCGAGTAATTGTTGTTTTGTCTTAGATGTAATTTCATTAGCAGCATTTATTTTGTTAACAGCATTTTTCAGCTTTTGTAATGTCGTTTTGTACATGTTAATATTTCACCTACACACAATCCAAATTGCGGCAACTCAACTCTAAAGTCTAACTAGAACTAAAATAACGGTCCAGCAACATCGCATTGTTGGGTAGAGGGAGCCACTATCTTACCACGCCTCCGTTGCCACAATTTGGCTGGTGTTAGTAACATGCCTCAAACTAAATAATGGAAACTAACACATATTCTAGAGAAATTAAATTAAAAACAAATTTATGGACATTTCTTCAAAAAACGAGTATCTACTGAAATGTAAACCAAATTTTCAGTTTATTGCTTCAAAATCATGACGAAATGATGTGATGTTAGTGAAATAAATACCAACAAAATTCTGGCAACGTGTGTAAGTTGCCACAATTTTAGAAGTTACCAGAGTGCAGGCTTATTCACACACAAGTTGCCATAAATATCCTGGGACATACACACACACACACACACACACACACACACACACACACACGCACACACACACACACACACACACACACACACACATACACACACACACACACACACACACACACACACACACACACACACACACACACACACACACTGCACCTCAAATTGTAAGATTGGCGAATGGATTTAGTGTCCGCAGTCATTTAAACACAAACAAACAAAAAAACAAATAATAACATAGAATATATTATCAAGTAGCAAATGATTTACTAACGTTGTGAAAAAAAATCTGCCTTTATCACTAGTATACCTTTTACTGACAGAAGGGGAAAACCCACATCACCCAACAAGTTTGATAATTCTGTAACCAATTTTGTGAAAAAACATTAACCCATTCCCAAAATTTAAAAACCATTCTACAAGCTAGCACAATTCATATCTAGATACTGCTTTAATTTAATTGATTTTAAAGTAGATAGGTGTACCACGTCTTCAGCACACTTTGACCTTTGACCTCGGACGTTACGTCGCTTCTTTGCAGTTCCTTATATGGTTATACCGGCGCTGCCATCTACCGCTCCGGTCATGCCAATACGGCCCGGCCGCCTTGCCATTTGTGTACTTCTTGAATTAACCGGTAGTACTCAATGCCAGTAATTAGCATTTTCAATCCAAATTAATTTATAACTTATTTTTGTAGTTCAACTATTATCCACTATATAAGTGATTTTAAAAACATAGCTCCCTTAAACGAGGTAATGAACGAAACTGTGAAGGACTTAAGAAAAATACAATGGCTTTATTTTGAAAATCAGTCAGCTTGCATATTGTTTTCTAAGGGTACAATGTCTAAAGAATTTCCGACATAAGAAAAACTAACAGGGTTGGACGATGTGCAGCAATTCCATCGAACTTCCGTCGAACTTATGCCTCTCCGCCAAGGCCCCGTCACAATAGAACATAAATTTGTTGCACCCTTTATACCTTCTCGTCACCACGATTTGATTGTAATCTAAGCCATAATAAAGCTCGAAATCGCAAAACACGCAATAAACCACAACATGAAAGAGTCTCCAACGAATTGGAAATGTATATTCCGTTGAAATATGTAGAAAACACTAAACTAGACCTCGTGTCAGATTATGATGAATAGATATTTTCTTTTTGGGGAATAAAAGTGTTTGAGGTAATTTTTATTTTATTTTGCTTTAAGAAATTCGCAAAGTATTTAAGTGTCCAAGAGAAACAAATGCAAAATTTTAAGCAGAGTGGTGGGTACAAGTTCAAATATTATTTCAAATTTCAAAATATTTTTAATGAAAATAAATACCATATTTAAAACGATTTTATAACAATATAAACCGTATGTGATTAATTCGCTGTAGAATTTATTATACAATTGTATCTTTCACTTCGTTTTTCTTAATTAAGCTATTTTATCATTTGTACCACTTACGTCGCATTTTGGGGTTATGTTGACCGATTTATTTTATTTAATTTTAATATTTTGCGTTATAATTTAAAATAAACCATAATTAAACTCGTTCTGATGTTAATTTCATGTTTTTTTTACAAATCAATAATAATAATATAATCTATAATAATAATCCTTAGATTGACTTTAGAGCCAGATTCAGAAACTTTAAAATTTGAAGACAAATTTGAATAGCTTAATAAATACTGTATTAATAAACACAGAGATTTAATACATAGAAAATAAGTAGATTAAAATTGATATATTTATATAATATATTCTCTATTGAAAATTACTATACTGATTTGACTGTTGACTATATATTATATTGAATATTTTAAAATATGGCAGTTCCACAATTTGACGTTAAAAATTTATGCATTCTTCCAAATTTTGACGGAAATCCAAATGAATTACATGAATTTATCAAAGTTTCTACAATACTTCTAAACCATTATTATGATAGACTTAATCCAAAATCAATTGACCGAACATCCAAAACAAATTTTTGCTTCATGGTATTATGAGTAAATTACCAGGTAGAGCAAAAGAAGTTATATCTGTATATGGATGTGAAAGTTGGGACGAAATAAAAAACGCAATAATTCAAAATTTTGGAGACCAGAGAGACGAAAATTCGCTTACAAGAGACCTAGTAAATTTAAGACAAGGCTCAACAGAATCTATTTTGCATTTTTACGAAAAGATCATGGGACTTTTAAGCTGTATTAATAATTACCTAGAATTACATACCATAAATGCCGATATTAAGAGGAGCAAACAAGAATTTTTCCGTCAACAAGCTCTTACAACATTCTTAGCAGGCCTACGAGAACCAATGGGCTCTGTTATCAGAGCAATGAGACCAGGAAGTTTAGCCACGGCAATACAATACGTACGGAAGAAAATAACGTTCGTTACCTCCAAAAAAATCAATTAAGTCAACCTTCAACATCAGGAAGAAGCGAAAATTATCAAGAACGCCGACCTCAGAGACAACAGATGCCTGTACCTATCCAGAAACCATTGTATCAACAGCCAAATTTTGCAGCTCCGCAATGGCAGCAACCAACGAGACAATTCCATCCGCAGAATCAGTTCCATCAACTACATCGGCAACAAAACTTCAACCAATTTAGACAAAATTCGACCCAGAACCAGACAAATGTATGGGCACCCAAAAATGGACAGTCAAAGCAGCCTAGACCAACACCTATGACTGGAATATGAAAAACCACAACCAGAGGCCGTCAAAATTTCACACCAAATTACCGAGTACAGCCAAAATTTACCGTAGAGGAACTTTACAATATACAATGCCATGGAGACGAGCAAGAAGATAATCCCAACTACAATTATTACTACGAACCTGAATATGACAATTTCCTGCAAGATACATACGAAAATCAACCAACCGAATATGAAGAAAACGTAAATTTTCGAGAGGACCCACCAGAAGCAATCGGAACGTAATTGAACTCCATTCATTTCCCGACAAGAAGGAGCTACCCTACATCGAAATTTCTAAACCTTCCTTACGGCTTTTAATCGATACAGGATCCACAAAGTCATTCCCCAATCCAGAAATAGCTTCTTCATATTTTCCAAGTTACATAAAACATGAAATCAATGTACTCAACGCCCTATTAATTTTTATAACACATCATGGATTCCCAACAATGATAGTAGCTGATAATGGTACTGAATTTAAAAATGGAGTAATACAAGAATTTGTAGACTCTCACAAAATCTCAATCCACTATACGACACCAGAGAATCCGCAATCAAACGGGATGATTGAGAGATTTCATTCTACATTAATCGAACATCTTCGAATCTTAAGGAACACCAAAGCAAAACTCTCGATAAAAGAACAAATGCTATACGCTATAATTGGGTACAATAATTCCATACATTTAGCAACGAAGTTAAGACCCATTGACATATTAAACGGACATATCGACGCAAATGATCCCTTTGACATTGACATATAAAAAGAAATACTGAACGATTATATCCAAAATCATAGAGAGATAACAAAGGAATTATACGAGGAAGTAAACCAGCATAGACAATAGAATAAAAATAAAGTCATGGAAAATAGAAACAAATCAAGACAAGACCCTATTACGTATAAAACCAGCACAAAAATCTATACACGAAAAACAGTTACCAGAAATAAATTACTTCCGCGATATTCTGCAAAACATATAAAACGGAATAACAAAGTGACTGTAAATACATCAAAAGCTACAGTTCACAAGAAAAACATAAAACACCAACCTAAGTCAAAAACTAATTCTGAACAAAAAAATTTGTTAAAATCCTTTATAAAAGGTATATAAAATTGCCTCAAACGGGCTATCACAAACACATTGCAAAACGTTTTCGGATTAAACAATCCATCATCAGTGCAAACCTGAAAGTATATAACCACTTTAATTAAAAAGAACGTTAAATGAAAATGTTGACAAAGGTTAGAGCAAAATGTGGTTAATACTTACGGTTGTACATGCTAGTAGCCACCAAAATATATGGGTAAAAACCCCTTAAAAGTTATAAATTTGACATTATTTTACATTATTAGTTTTTATAGTTTGTGATGGTTAAGTTACCGTTGGGTAGGTAACATGGCGGCGTATGACTCTACATGAGTAAAATGGTCCTGAGACGAAGTGCCTACGAGGACCTGTTGATAACAACTGATTATAATGACATTGTTGACAAGTTAGGACGGATGTTGTGTCAGAGCAGTCAGTGTAACTTATGGTAGTTGTCTAAAATTGACAGATGTCAGCCTTATTTAAAATTAAAAAAATTTAAAATTATAATAATGTAACAGTATCAACCATCAATATTGTAATCTGTATTGTAAATTAATCAGATAGGTATATTTGTAACATTGAAAATTGGTTTTTCAATGACAAAAAGACTAACCACTCTTATCACCTACTAATCATCCTTAGCCCCCTCAAACTTTGTTCAATATATCCAACTCCTCACTTCTTTCTCTTTTTTCCTCACTTCTGTCTAGGCATTCAAACTTCAAATCTGACCTAATAACCAATATTCTCCATGCTCCTTCCCAACAAAAATAATTTCAGAGCACTTCATGCCTCATTCTTTCCAAAAACAATTTTCATTAATATACACCATCACCCACTCAATCACACATCTTCACCTTTTCATACTGCGTTTTTCATTATCATTTACAACTTCTTTTCACTCATCCAATTTCCCTCAGGGTTTGGTTTTCGGGTCTCTGTGGTCCTCAGTCTTTTGTAGTTTTCCCATTCATCTTCATAATAACATTTAAACATCACACATCTTTAGTAAACTTGACAGATCCACCTTAAACACAATTACTCTTACATTTCCACATATTGTCACAATACACTCCATAAGCCTGTAAACTTTTCACCTACCTACACTCTAACTTATAACTCATCCTTTTTACTTTTATATTTCTTAGGTACCAAATGTTTCTTTTAACATATAGGGCCTTTTGTTTTCTTGAGTTATAACTCGAGCAATGTAGGAACAATATCACATCTAACCATCTTTCAGCCATCATATTTCTTTCAGTCTGGCATACTTGCCCACATACACAAACAACCTACCATCTTTACTTTACACACATAACGAGGACCTGTTGATAACAACTGATTATAATGACATTGTTGACAAGTTAGGACGGATGTTGTGTCAGAGCAGTCAGTGTAACTTATGGTAGTTGTCTAAAATTGACAGATGTCAGCCTTATTTAAAATTAAAAAAATTTAAAATTATAATGGTATAATTATATAGTATCAACCATCAATATTGTAATCTGTATTGTAAATTAATCAGATAGGTATATTTGTAACATTGAAAATTGGTTTTTTAAAAATTAATGTAGGTCAACTAGAATTTATGAAATTTTGTGGGATTGATAGGCAACCAACTATACATGTGTAAGGATATATTTATTTTAAGCTAGAGATTTTGTCAAAAGGCCCTGTATGTTGTGAGACATTTGGTACCTAGAAAATGGTAAAAAGACACATGTGGGAAGATGGGTCCTAAAAGATATATTATTGAGTATTGATGTAATAGGTGGAAGTGTGTTTAGATCTGTTATTGAGTTGAAATGTAAATGTGACAAGAATGTGATCATAATATGGTGTTCATGTAGTACTCAACTTAAAACTTAAGTATAGAAGGCCCTTTATGTCAAAAAACTACATTTGGTACCTAGTAAAGATAAATAAAATAGATTTTTAAGTTATAAGTAAGTAAACATGAATTACTGGTTATGTGTGTAAAGTAAAGATGGTAGGTTGTTTGTGTATGTGGGCAAGTATGCCAGACTGAAAGAAATATGATGGCTGAAAGATGGTTAGATGTGATATTGTTCCTACATTGCTCGAGTTATAACTCAAGAAAACAAAAGGCCCTATATGTTAAAAGAAACATTTGGTACCTAAGAAATATAAAAGTAAAAAGGATGAGTTATAAGTTAGAGTGTAGGTAGGTGAAAAGTTTACAGGCTTATGGAGTGTATTGTGACAATATGTGGAAATGTAAGAGTAATTGTGTTTAAGGTGGATCTGTCAAGTTTACTAAAGATGTGTGATGTTTAAATGTTATTATGAAGATGAATGGGAAAACTACAAAAGACTGAGGACCACAGAGACCCGAAAACCAAACCCTGAGGGAAATTGGATGAGTGAAAAGAAGTTGTAAATGATAATGAAAAACGCAGTATGAAAAGGTGAAGATGTGTGATTGAGTGGGTGATGGTGTATAGTAATGAAAATTGTTTTTGGAAAGAATGAGGCATGAAGTGCTCTGAAATTATTTTTGTTGGGAAGGAGCATGGAGAATATTGGTTATTAGGTCAGATTTGAAGTTTGAATGCCTAGACAGAAGTGAGGAAAAAAGAGAAAGAAGTGAGGAGTTGGATATATTGAACAAAGTTTGAGGGGGCTAAGGATGATTAGTAGGTGATAAGAGTGGTTAGTCTTTTTGTCATTAAAAAACCAATTTTCAATGTTACAAATATACCTATCTGATTAATTTACAATACAGATTACAATATTGATGGTTGATACTGTTACATTATTATAATTTTTAATTTTAAATAAGGCTGACATCTGTCAATTTTAGACAACTACCATAAGTTACACTGACTGCTCTGACACAACATCCGTCCTAACTTGTCAACAATGTCATTATAATCAGTTGTTATCAACAGGTCCTCGTAGGCACTTCGTCTCAGGACCATTTTACTCATGTAGAGTCATACGCCGCCATATTACCTACCCAACGGTAACTTAACCATCACAAACTATAAAAACTAATAATGTAAAATAATGTCAAATTTATAACTTTTAAGGGGTTTTTACCCATATATTTTGGTGGCTACTAGCATGTACAACCGTAAGTATTAACCACATTTTGCTCTAACCTTTGTCAACATTTTCATTTAACGTTCTTTTTAATTAAAGTGGTTATATACTTTCAGGTTTGCACTGATGATGGATTGTTTAATCCGAAAACGTTTTGCAATGTGTTTGTGATAGCCCGTTTGAGGCAATTTTATATACCTTTTATAAAGGATTTTAACAAATTTTTTTGTGATATATGGTATACAGCCAGCTACAGGAACTTAGTTTCCTCGTGGAATTTTAATTCTGAACCTTCCCCACAAAATCACACTGACGATGGGAGAGAAAGTGAAGATGAAGGACCTGAAAGACAACCCAGGAATAATTTCCCTCAACCTAGGACAAACAAAGATTCATACTAGTACACACGATTTTATACACTTTTTCAAACTACTACCAATAAAGGAAGAATTGGAACCCAGTACGACGCAGTGACCACAGCAATTCAAAATGGACTTAACCATCCTTATTTTAGCAATTTACAAAATTTCGACCAAGCTCTAAGATATCAATGAAAATCAGCTCAAGAAAAATTCTCAGCGATTTACCCCTATAGCAGAATAAGAAGAGGGCTAATCAATGGACTAGGACGCAGTCTTTGTCCTTCATTTTTCTGTCCTACATGACAATTTCTTTATTTATTATCATTTATTTCCTATACCTACGGCAAATTCTATTACAATTATTTCTCCTGAGCTATATCTTATCAATCTTCCGCCCAGATGCGAATTCAAAACCCCAATCCAGAGTTACATAAATTCAAGGACAATTAACCCGAAATTATGGAACCATAGCCATAACCGTTTTTGGTTGATTCCTTTATATATCTTTATTACAATAATCTGCCTCTAAATATGTTACAGGTATAAAACAAATAACAAAAACACAACTCCGGCCACCAAGCTCCAGAAGAGGCCAACCCAACAGTTCTGTTCGTCCCTCACAAAACTTCTTTAGGGGATGGAGTAGTTACAGTACAATGTCCGCTACCATCCAGTAAATTCTACCACGTGGATTCCACACGGGACTACCGCTCGATTATTCTGGACTGAATTGCGACGTATTGGACTGCAAGATCAGCATTTATAAAATTATAAAAACACCATCTAAAAATCAATATTTTCAGTCCGATTTGTAGTTTAGTCTGATTTATAATTTAGTCTGATTTAATTTATTGTTGTTGCTACTAAAATCTTTGTTAGTCGAAAATAAAAGTTTTATTTGTGAAGTTCAGTTTTTAAAAAAGTGTTTTTCCCCAGAACATTCATGATTTGCGTCATGACATTTCAGAGAAAAAACGGAATTTTTTATTCATTTTAATATTGTGAAAAAACTACGCATTCTAAATAAACAGACGACTTTCTTAAAAGTACTTTCTCTTTAAAATGAGATTTTCTAAATAAAAATATTTATAAACAAAAAAAAATTACAATTAAACCCGAAAGAAAGCACGTTTTTAAATTGTTTATATATTTAAATAAACGATAAAAACGTTTCATAATATAAGTTTTTCTATAGTTACTATATTTGCAAAAGATAAGTACAATCGGTCAAGTAGTTATTAAACAATAATTATATTTGTTTATTACATTTAAGAGAACAAAGTTTATTTTCAAATGACTGTACAGGTGCTTTGTCAATACTTAGAATATTTTTTTGGGTTTGAATATTTTAATAGGGTCTCAAATTTTTATAGTTTTTTAAAAACTATAATAACTTTTAATTGTTTACTTAGAAATAACTTAAACTTAATGAAGTACCATTACCACTGTATTGGGAATATAATTAATTCCTGTCGCGCAATATATATCAGTAGCAGAGTTATTAAAACTAGCAAAAATGCCTACTCACCTTGTACACTACTCGTACCTATCGATTTAACTTTCATATGTTGCAATTTTACAAAGACTGCAATTTTGCAATCCCCGACCTTTTAATCCGAAACATCCATACAGGAAAATTAATAATTCACAAGGATTATACGGATACATAGTGCGTCTTTATTAAACTTCGAATTGAAAATCGACAGAACAGTTTTAAGCTTTAAGCTATTCATTCTGCTGTTGTTGTAACTAACTATGGTAATTGCTATTGATTTTGGCATAAAGCACAAAATGGGAAAATACTAATTCATCTGCTGCTTTTCAAACGAAATTAATGTGCTGACAGCATATAAAATTGTGTCAGCTTGAAATCGAATCATTGTTTTTTAATCGAATCATTAGTATTTGGTTTCGACTACTTACTGTTTGTAACATTTGCTTATAAATAATAATTTTATTTAAATATCCAAATAATTTATAAAAATCCTATTATTTCATTTAAATATATTTTTTTTAAATTATGAACTTTTTTAATTATTTTTATATTCATACAAAACCCTTATATAGTATGAGAATTGTTCTATAAAAAAAGAATCAGATAATTACTCGCTCGAAGACGTTAGTTTATAATGATAATTAAATAATGTCGACTTTACTTAGTAACAAGGCATTTTCTTAACACACACTACACACAATGATTACCACCTTAACAAAGTGACGTATTTCATGTATGCCTGTAACTTCTTAACTAGGCTACAGCAAATCTGGAGAAAAAGTCGCCTCGTGCTGTAGCGATAAAAATTGTATTGGATTGTGGAGCAGACAAATTTTTCTTTATGAGAAATCTCTGTGCCGAAAGTAACTGGATGTCTCTTTATCGAGACAATTTGGCCATGTTTTAATTTCTATGCTTCGC